>NDGM011050987.1:0-10508 GCA_002564305.1 Octomys mimax | reverse complement strand
AAGAAGAAGAAGAAGAAGAAGAAGAAGAAGAAGAAGAAGAAGAAGAAGAAGAGAAAAAGGAAAATAAAATTCTCGTGAGGCTCCTCTCAGGGACCCCCACGTTTGTGCCAAAGTCCTAGGGAGTTGAGGAAGGAGACCTCATATTCAGTTTTCTAGGTAAATGGGGCAGCCCCGATGTTGTGTCTCCCTAAAATATTGGTGAAATTTATCACTATAAGCTGGGTTTATAGTTTTACTTATGAAAATGTTTAATATCATTTATTCAATTTCAGTAATATACTGGTTTTTAGATTTTGATAGTGTTACTTTAAATTTTCATTTAATATTTCATGAAATCAGAGTTTGTCATATTTTCGTTTTGTTGTATTTTAAGACCTGAAGCGTCTGCTCAGCAGTATCATGTACCAGTTCCAGGAGGGCTGTCACCACGTGCTGCAAATACACCCACAAGAATAAAGAAACATTTTAAGGATAGAAGAGAAACATTTTGTCTTTCTTCTCTCATTTATTCTTCATCAGACCTACCAACGGCTTTTCAGTTTCATTAGCCTCCACAAATAATTATTTTTTCCTTTATTACTATATAATTGGTATTTTTTTCTTTTGTTACAGGCTGACCTCATCTTTATCACTTTGTTTCTTTAACTTCTTTATTTTTAATGTGCAGTAATTTGCCTTATGTCTGTTTGTTTTGGTAAATTTTTGAGCTACTAGTAAGGTCATTGGTGATCTGTTTCTTTCTAATTCATGCATTTTAAGCCAAACATTTCTCTGTAAACACGGCTTTGCATAATACCTATCAAGTTTCTCGTCCTATTTTCATTATAATTCACATGAAAATATTTTCTAACTTCAATTCTGACGTTGTCTGACCTGTGAATTATTTAAAATGGTTGTAATTTATCTTATAAAATAGGATTTTCCTATCAGCCTTTGTTATTACTTTCTTCTTATTAATTTTATTCTTTTTCCTGTGGTCAGGGACTGTATTCTGCATGTAGCAAGCTTCAACATTGCATGAAGCCTCCCTTCTGGCCCAGCCTACGGTCAGTTTCACTAAGTGCTTCCCTCACAACTGGCGGGTGTTTATTTCCTAGTAGCTGCATACGAAATGCTGTCAGTGAGTCTGCTCGGTGAGCGGTGGACTTCCAGGCTTTGAGCACCAGCTGGCCCTTTTCTCTACGTGTTGTGCCATATGCCAGGTACTACGTGCAGAAAATTCTTACTGCAATTGTCAAATTGTCTGTCTTCACTCTGTGAATATTTACTGAGTATGTTTTGAGGCTATAAGACTAGATGCTTACAAATTTAGAACTTCCTTTTCTCTTTGTAGTAATTTGATAACTATAAAATATTCTTTATTGCCTGGCAAGGCTTCTTCTCGTTTTGGCATTTTCTAGGTTTCGAATCAGTTCTGGCCACATTAGCTTTCAGTGGGCTGCTCCGGGGCAGCAGCCCAGGGAGGCAGCCAGGTCCTCCTCTGTGGTCTGGTCGGATCAGGGGGCGGAGCCGGAGCCCCACCTCGCTGGGGTGCTTGGTGTCCAGAGCTCCGGGCTGCCCAGCTCTCGCAGAAGCTGCTTCCACCACGTGTGACGTCTTTGCATAGTGAATGCTCCTCACTGGGTTGTAGACCATGACAGCCCATCCATCTTTCTGAGAGCAGAATCCAGGGCATAGTTCCCAGATTTGTCTCGGGCTGGGAATTTTCATTGAATTTAAATTGAATAAAATGATTTGGTTTTAAATCTTCCATCTTTCTATGTACTATTTGTTCCATTGGCTCAATATGTGATTTTGCTCACTCTTTGTCTCCTTTGAATTATTTAAGCTTGTTTTAAATCATTCCATTTTTCTCCTCCCTAGTCCTATTGACTTGTTCATTACACATGCTTTTAATGTTACCCTAAAGGGCTGCCATATATACTTTACTACATTTAGAACAACACAAGAACCTTCATAAACTGAACCACATTAATTCTTTAACACCTACTTATTACTTCTGTGCTTTACTTCCTTTGCCTTCTAAATTCCTGTGTGCTCTCATGATTCTGTTTCTGACACGCGTGTGGGGCTTCACCCTTATGGAAGGACTCGCCCTGAATGCCTCCCTGCCTCTCTGAGCTGCGAGCTGAGGACACTGCCCCATCTGAAGGTCATCATTTATGTTCCTACTTGTGCAGGTCTGCTGGTGGCCAGTTCTTTATATTTGGCTGGCCTGAAAATGTTCTTATTCCATTTTCTGTTTTAAGGGATATGTTCACTGAATGTAGATTCCAGATTGGCATCTAGCTTTTTCAGCAGTTTAAAGATATTCAGCATCATCTTATTTCCTGCATTTATGTTGAGAAGTTAGACATATGTCTCATTGCTGTGTGCTTGAAGGAGAGTGTCTCTTTGATTAGATGCTTTTATAGTTTTTGGTTTTCAGCAATTATACTAGAATGCCTCCAAGAATAGATAAGTATTGCTATCTTACTTGGATATGCTTGAATTTATTGCTTGATATGTTGATCAGATTTAGAAAATTCTGGGCCATTAACTTCTTTAATATTGCCTTGATTCATTTATTCTTACCCTTCCTTCTGGAATCCTGTGGTAGGTTGGCATTTGCAAGGAGGACAATGTAACACAGGACACATATTTTATAAGACTATAATAGTCATCCAAAGATTCACATACAAAAAGAGAGTGCAGGAAATCTGTCCACACACTAAAGACCAAAGAATCCAGCTGAGGGCCTGGATCCCCTAGTAGCATCCTGCATGAGTCCAGCTGCAGACCTAGAGCCCATAACAATGCCTCCCACAAGTCCAACTGGAGTCCTAGAGTCCACGACAGTGTCTCGTGAAGGATTGTCTCAAGGATCTGCACTGGGAAGGCCCAAAGGTCAGTGGTGGAAGCTAGAAAACATGTTTCAGAAGGATCTGTGCTAGCAGGCTGAAGGATCTGCCCTGGAGCCAAGAAGCAACACTCAAACTAAAAACCAGAGCTCCCCTGAAAAGTATCACAGACATTGTCAGAAACAGTGAGGTCCAAGTGCATCCAGTGATGAGGATAGCTGAGTTTCCATCAGGAAAGTCAGCACAACAAGCTCCTGCAGGAGGCTGAGCAGTGCATCACCTTCCCCTCTTGAGGCTGGAAGTGTTGCTCAAGGTGAGGACCAGAGCATCCCCAACATGAACCACAGCGAGTCTCAGTGACAGTGAGGCCCTGAGCTCCTACTCTAGTGAGAACAGCCAAGTTCACCAGGAAATGGCGGCATGATGAGGTCCGCCAGCAGAACAGCCCAGGAGAACCAGCAGCTCCCAACAGCTTCTCCAATAGCATCCCTCACAGCGTTCCAACAGCTTCCCAGTTCTGCTTCACATGCTGCTGGCAACAACCCTCAGGCGGGCCTCCCACACGCAGCACCAAGCCAGTTCAGTTCAGCTGGGTGGAGCAAGCTGACCACCAGTTTGCAGTCCACCACAGATCTCAGCCACAGATGTCACAAATCTTCCACAGTTGACCTATATCTAAATCTGATTTCACACCCAACCAATGAGTTCTTTAAATTCTCAACTTTTGTATCCCTTTTTAGTTCTAGAATTTCATTTGATTTTTCATATAGTTTCAGTTACTGACTTATGCATTTGACTTTGTCTTATAATTCCCTAAACATACTGAGAATTTCTAGGTGAAAATTCTAGGGAAAGCCTGAGTTTCTGAACTGTCTTATATCCAGTGGAGAATTTTTATTTTCTCCCAATAGATATTTAGGGTCTATATCTGGAAATGCCAACTCTTCTCAATCAGTGAGCACCAGGCAGCGAAGTGGCTGTAGCCCCGGACGGTGCTGGACTGTGAGGTTTCGTGCCTGGGCCTCTCCTTTTCCAGAGCACGGCTGTCTGCTGTCCCAGCCGCAAGCCTGGAATGGAGAAGTGGCTTTGCTGCCACATCCTGGCACAGCGGGGCCCCGCATGGAGACGGCTCTGCTGCACAGCCCAGATCTCCTTTCAGGACCCAGCAGTGCTGGCGGCAAGAGCAGCACCACCCTTTCCTGCTGCACAGGTTTCCTTCACCTCATCGCAAGAGGCCCTGTTAATTCAGTTTTGTTCTTTAGGATGGTTGGCTTAAGAAAAATTTGGTCCATTATGGCTGAAGGGATAATTCTCCCCGAGGTTACTTATCAGGATCTAAATAGCAGGATCTCCAAATATTATGAAGACTTGAAGGGGGAAACGCACAGCGATGTGGCGGCAGGAGACCTCTGGATCCGACTTCCATGATGGACAGAACAAGCAGAAGACTAAGGGCAGCAGGACGTGAGCAGCACTGTAGACTCGTCACTGAACGCTGCAGCAGCAGTAGCAGAAGGGGCGTGCTCTGCAAACACATGTGCACGAGGGCCTCAAGTAGCTTTAAAAACAAGTTTTAATTCATTTTAAAAGATTGAAATAATAGAATGTGCTAGCTTTCCACCAATGTGGAAACTCCCCGGAGTTCCCTTTCTGTCCTTCTGTTGTTGCCTTTTGCCTCTACCTGAGCTTTGTTGCTTGCGTTTTCTAATATGAAGAGGAGAATGGCACTCCTGGCTCAGGAGATGGGCTGTCTTGTTCACTCTCCCGTCTTTGCAAAGTTGTGTGCCACTTCACACGCAGAGTGCTACATAAAGTAAATAGCAAGACAGCGCAAGAAGGGCCAGCATGTGAAACAGCTGTGGCCTTGCCATCAATCCGCCTCGCAAATCTCGGTGCTGCAACCTCCTTATGATTTTCTTTTTCTGAATTAATAAAGGGAAGAATAAACACCCTACTAAAAACCTTTCAATGCCGTACGCAAATCTTCCCAGCAAAATAAAGCAAGGGGAGGTTGGCAAGTCCCGGGGCTGGACCACGCTGACACGATGTCTGCCTTTCCCAGGTAGAGGAAGCGGTGGCATGGAGGTAGGAAATGTTGAAACTATTGTCCAGGTTTTCGGAGTCACAACTGCTAACATGAAAGGGAGCAGAGCAGTCCACATCCTGTGGAGGGACCACATCTCCAGGGCAGAGAGGGAAGTGGATCTGCCCTCCGCATCCCACACCTGCACACCCGAGAGCCTTCTCTTTCTGCAGAGCACGAGGTGAGACTCCCAGGGCCTGGGGCAGCACTGCAGAACCCAGCTAGCGGCACATGTTTGTATGCATTTGCGGGAAAGGAGTTCCCTGCCCTGCTGGGGACTGAACCCTGGGCCTTACGAATGCTGGGAAGACCTCTGTCACTGGGCCACACTCCCACCCCTCCTTACTCTTTTATTTTGAGACAAGGCTTTGTGCCACCTTGCTCAACTAGCAGCATTCCTTTTTATTTAGAAAACTGAGTGAGATTTACAACAAGCTAAAACTGTCTAATTTTAGGTTGTCCTTCCTTAAGACTTTAACCCTGATGCATATGGTTTATAGGCTCATCAAAGGGAAACTTTGGAAAATTCACATCTCAGGATGCTCATGAATGTGTGGCCAAATGCCGCAGGTTCTGATCTTGGCCAGTGCAAAGCCAAAAAGTACCAACAGGAGATAAAGGGTGGAGACAGGCTCCCTGCCTGCAGCAGGAGAGGCGAGCACCAGGTCATTCTCAAGTCAGTTCTTTCCCGAACAAGAAGAGCACACAGATTCTCCAGGGAGCCTACACTAACGTTAAATGGAGGGCTCTCAGAGGGGCAGGATTGTTCCTGAGCACGCTCAGTTCAAGGCAAGAGATCGCACAGTCAGGAAAGAAAGACAGCAGATGCAGATTCAAGGAATTCAGTATCAATGATCAGCAGGAACCTGGAATTCCTAGAAGAGCGGATCAGAGCCACCCGGGGATGCCAGCCCGCTCTCCTTCGGTTTCTCTGAGGAGTTTTAGCTGAAACAAGAAGAAAGGTCCATCGTGGATGGGAGTTGAGCCCCTCGGGGGTCGCAGCCCTTTCCCCGTGAGTCCTGCCATTGAGGGCAGCTGTTTGGTTCAGTGGCTACGAATGCAAACATAATGTCCCATGTTGGAGAATTTTTTTAGACAAGAATGACAGCCACTCGGAGAAATTCCACCTACACTCACCTCTCTGAGAGCTTTATGTTATTAAATAGCGACTCATCATTAATAGCACTCCACCCTCTAGAGAACTGATTTTTTAAAATTGAGAGTTGTAGGGCTGGTGAGATAGCTCAGCGGACTAAGCGCCTGCTTAGGCAAACCCAGGGGCCGGGGTCAGAGCCCCATAACCACACGCCACACGTGCCCTGCTCCTGGCACGACGAGCTGGTGACCAAGTGCGGGAGTGGTGGCGCACACCTGTAATCCCAGTGCTGGGGAGGCTGAGACAGGAGGATCACTACAGTCCAGGCTGTGTGGTGAGACCCTATAGCAAGTACAGAAAGCAAAACAGCAACAACAAAAAACTAAAATTCAGATTTGTAAAACTTTTGCCAGCTATGTAATGACAAGGAATGACCTAGGAGTTTGAAACAGGGAGCACTGCTTGGACCATGATTCTTTCTGTTTCAGGTAGGACGAGCTCCACTTTCTTATTATTAATTTAACTGGTGATCGCAGCAGGTAGTTAGGGTTTCTGTCTTTTTTAAGTGGATTTTTAACATTCTTGACTGACATGAAGTAACGATGCGTGCAGTGTGTGCGGTGAAGGCTGATACTGCAGCTCGTGTGTGCAGTGTGTGCTGTAGGCAAGAACCTGTTCAAAGGAGAAAAGGCACCTGCAACTTTAAGAAGGAAAAAATAGAGATGGCAAACGTCACATAATTCAACCCTCTCTGGCTCCACAAACCTGCAATTTGCACCCTCTTACATTTCAGTAATTTTGAAATGAGTTTACCATTTATTCTAAAGTGTTCCAAGGGTAATGGACTTGGAGCTCCTGAGCAGCCGGAGCAGACGCCCTGGGCGAGACTCCGAACCGTGGAGCGAGATGCGCCTTGGAGCCGCTGGGCGCTGAACTCCCGTGATTACTCTGCGGTCATTTTGGGCTCTCAGAGCTCCCCTCATAGCTGATGTAACAAAGCTGCCTCTCTTTCCCCTTTGATCTTAGGAAGCTGGATTTTCAGCAGTGATGGTTCTTAAGACATTTTCTTCCTGGATAGAAGCGTAGAGAAGGCCGGAGCCTTCCTTCTGCGCTTGGAAGTGGGCGGACGCCTTGCAGGAGAGGCCGTCTCCTGGGCGGACCGGCGCAGCCTCTCGTGGGTGTCATTTTCTGGAAAACAGTTGGGTTCTCCGTGGCCGTGATACTGCCCTTCGTCCTGAGTCGTTTCCTCTGCCTTTCCAAATGACACCCGTGCAGGCAGAGCACCCTCGGCTCTAAGCACCCTGCTCCCCAGCCAGGCGGTGCCCTGCGACCTTCTGGGTGTCCTGAGTGCGCTGACCCCTCGCGCGCCGTGGTGCGCTCTGCTGAGCTCAGGGCTCCCGCCTCTCCCCAGCCTCCTCCTCGCGGGGTCTCACCTGACTTCACGGCCCTTCTCTCACGGCAGCGAGCCCCGTCAGCGTGCACACGGCCCTGCGGGCACCTTGCAGGGCCTGGGACCACCCTGGCTCTTCCTCCTCCTGCCAGTTCCCTGTGGAGCACTTATCTGCTTCCCAAACCCGATGGACCCCACGCAGTGGGGGACACACCGCACAGTCACAGCTTCTCCTGGCGTCTGGTCCGAGGGCCTTGCTCTGGCTCCTTAAGAACACCAGCCAGTGCTCCTGCACGGGTGGGCCCGGGGCTTCTCTTTCCTGCTCCTAGCTCTGGGAGCTGAATGCCATCCTGAGCAGTTTGCGGTTCCACTAGTGTGACATCCTCTTCAGTCACTGTCAGACACCTGGAGAATTTAGAGCAGAGACACAGAGAAAACATGCATGTTTTTCAAAATTAATGTTGTCAGGGACCCGGACTCCAGCTCCACGTCACAATAGTAGGTTTAAGCGGGATTCTGAGCCCTGTAAAACTTTCCCCAGGTTTTAGTCCATGAGAGCGTTCTTTCCTGCAAATCATAGCAAAGTCAACTGCCTTCCTCCCATGCTGGGGCTGTGATCTGCCTGAGGAAAACCCCTCTAAAACTGTCTGTAAGTGGCAGATCCTGTGGTGAGATGGCACAGCCGAGGGGACCTCAGGGGTGTTTGCACAGCCCTAGAAGCCGGTGCGAAGGAGTCTGAGAAACGTGTGACCAGCAAGTCTCCTGTGTGGGGATCCCACTGGAGATGATCCTTTAACGCTCGAGTACCAGGTGAAGGAGGGCAATTTCTAAGGAGCTCGCTGTGGCCGCTCCTACTTTCACGTCCACCTGCGACTTCCCCAACACGCCCGTGAGCAGGCGTCTCACGACCACGCATCTGAGCCTCTGCTCTCTGGGCTGCTTTGGACAGCACCACAGCCACAGTGCTTCAGAAAAGTGCAGGTTACTCACGGCACAGGGCGTCGGCCTGGCCTGGCCTCTACAGGGCTGAGGCGGGCAACGGGCCAGGGCTCCAGTGCCTGGGCCCAGGGCATCTGCTAGAGAGAAGCCCAGCTCCGAGTCCAGCAGAACCCAGTCTCTGGGCTCCAGGATTCGCCTCTGCAAGGATAAGCTGTCTCCCTCCAGTCCAGGGCTGAGCTCTGCAGTGCATGAGAGGTGGTGTCCGCCAGGGAGGCTGGAAGGGCGCGGCATGTGGGCTCCTGCAGGAGCCACCTGCACTTGCAGTATTCCCAGAAGAATCCCTTGTTAAATCCAGCATGGCTGTGGTGGCTGCAGGGAAGTGGCCTGGCCAGGCAGCTTTGGAAACCTTGGCTGTGTCCTTCCAACGTCCCAGGGTCATGCACAGTGGTGAGACACGTGCTCAGGAGGCACGGGCAGCCCTTGCTGTGAGAAGACAAATGAGAGATGACTGGCCACTGCCTCCTGCCCTGGCCTGCCCGCTGCATGATGATGGCTGCATCGCTCTCGGCGCCTGTGTGCAGGCGTCCTTCATGAGCCAAGTGTTGCGGCGGCAGCGACCGGGGAAGGCGGATTCTCTCAGTCACAGGTGCTGGAAGGAGCAGTGTTCGCCGTGGTTTGTGGAGCCACGCGGCAGCCCACCACGTGTGCCCTGGAGAAGCCACAGAGGACCTGGAGGTTGACACCCGGGGTCCAGAAGGCCTGTGAGGACATGGAGCCCAAGGAGCCCTGCAGAGCACACCGGCTTTCCTCTAGGCCCCCTGCGTCCACAGGCTGGAGGACGCAAGTGTGTGTCATGGGTTGTTTAATTTCACAGTCCATCCTTTTATCAGTAATGAACTTAAAAGTGAAACTGAAAAATAAGATACTATGTTTTTATTTCTCAGGAGCACTGAGGAGGGACACGGGCTTCACAGACATCTGTGGGATGCCCGCCAGCCTGCACAGGCGTGCAGTGTTTCCTGTGTGTGTCCCTCGCTGGACCCCCAGCGGGGCTCAAGGGAAGCCTGGAGCCACTTCATGGTGGACAGCTGAGACTGAGGACACGAGGCTGGTCTCGGGAGTCCCCGCGGGTGAATCTCCAGGGTCCCTGGGTGGGCATGCTGCTCCAGGCAGCAGTGGGGAGAGCTGTAAGATCCCCAGGGGCCGAGATCTGCAGGTCAGGGGCAGGGCAGGCTGTGGGGAAGGGGAGCCCGCCAGCCCCTGCAGAGAAGGTTAATGCAGGTCACGGTGCTCCGGGTGAGCCGTGTCTCCCCTCAGGGTCCTTGTGCATGTGGCCCTGCTCTCTGGATGCAGCCACGATCCACAGGGGCGTTTGAAGGTCTCCTGCTGGGCCTGAGGTCTGTGGCCTGTCTCTGAGGTGCAGCCTGTGGTTCCTCCTGGCACCTGGAGGATACCAGCGCTACCAGGGCCGCAGTGAAAGGAGGAGGTTGTGAGCTGAGATCACAGCTGGAGGGTGGAGCCCCCGTGTGTGGGCGTCCCTCAGAGCCACCGAGGAGGTCGAGGTCTCCACCACAATTTGTTTGGTACCCAAAGCACTGAACCGAAAGGCCCCCACAGAGGCACTGTGTTCCTTGACGGCTGTGAATTTCTGTGGCTGTGGGGGATCTGAGCCAAAGTCCTCTGATTTTTTTCTTGCTGCTGACTGAAGAATCTCACCACATGTTTACCCTGCCATTATCTGGATGGCAATAGGCACACGTTGCAAGAAGGCAGCTCGCATGATGACACAGTTAGCCCACCCTCGACCAGATGGCCACGCGTCTGAGGGCGCAGTGGTGACCAGTGATGTGCTACTGGAAGGAATGTGTGCTCTGTCTAGACCAACTCAGTATCCAAAGTGGAAATGGATGACTGGGCCGTCTCTTCTTTCTGTATGATACTTAATGTCTTTGCTACTTTTTAAATATTTTCTCTTTTTAGAAAAGTTGAAGGGATGGCCAAATAGCTCAGCATATTAAAGTGCCTGCAAGTAGGTGCAGGGGCCAGGGTTTGATCCCTGGGCCTGCTATGCCGACCCTGACCCCGGGTGCTGAGATGGCAATTGAGACTGGGCGTGGTGGTGCGGGCCTGTAATCCCAGCTCTTGGGAGGCTGTAAACAG
>NDGM011050986.1:0-10384 GCA_002564305.1 Octomys mimax | reverse complement strand
CAAACTGAAATGGAGAGATGAAATGACGTGTGAGACATGTGCTACAAGTTAATCTATGCAGGTAAAGTGGTAAAATTTGACGGGCAGCCTGGTGAACTGTCCAGATATACATAGTCTACAGCAGTTTATTATACCACCTTCTAGCTTTGTATATGCTTGAAGAAAAAAAAAAAAAAACCCAAACATTTTTTGAAGAGTAGTCTCCTTTCGTACATAATGTTTTCATTATTAGATACTCAACAGAACAAACCTTGAGCTTCTTTGAACAATAACTACCTTCTGTTGGAAATTTCCATATTTTTTTTTCCCTTTAACCAGAGAAAAATACCAAATATTTGATACTACAAAATGTATGTAATTTGAATTAGAATCATATTTTACTACACTGAGACTCAATCCTCAGGGGATAACCCGCACGGGCTCCTCTCCTGTCCCCCTCTCAGACAGCTGCTTTCTTTCCCTCACTAAATATATTCTGCTCATAAAAAAATAAAATAAAGTAAAATAAAAAGCTCAATCTTCAAACTAAGAACTAGAACATAAAAGTCCTGAAGGAGAATTAATGTAAGAAAGTGGAGAAACATGAAATGAAGGAACACTTGCATTCGTGCTGTCCCCGGACCCCGCTCCTACCCCAGGGAAAAGGGTCAGCAAGGAAACCCACTCCCCGTTAAGTGATGTAGCACAGCAACTTTTTCCTGGTAGCCTGCAGACAGAATAATTTTCTCCCCGCTGGATAAACTGAGCAAAACCATAACCTTTGGTGTTTTCTTACCTAAAAGTTTCACATGCATAAAGTGCACAGCAGTCAAACCTTCCCCATGCCTAGGAGGATAAATCTAAAAGCCAGGACTGTTCTGAACCTGCAGTAAGTTTTCATTATGGGCTTCAAGAAATATCAGAAGATGCTTTGGTTATAGAAAACAGTAATAATGCTACATAGTGAAATATTACTCTGCCTGTAACCACATATCCAAAGTACGTAAACATTATTTCCATCCATGTTTTTTTCATTCCAAGGCTTATGGATATTTTGTATTAAATATTATAACACAGAAACGTTTACTACAGTACCTTTCCAAGCATCTAGTTTTATTACAGCCACTGGCTACTTTCACTGCCACAGAAGTCTGAATGGCTACAGCAGCTGCAGGGCTTCCCCTAAATATTAATCGGGTAGAACAGCTACGAGCCAGCACTATTTTAACAAAAGCTGCTGGTTCTAAGATACTCCAAGATTTCCTCCCTTGTTCACGCTCCACATGGTTGCATACCTGCATACAAACACACAGTTCTTTCACTTCAACCTCTTGAATCTTATGCAATATTTTCAATACTTAGAGAAGTCTTTGCTTCACTTTGCTCCTGTAATTACCACTTGATGCTATTCCACAAGATCCCATGTGTAACCTGTATGCCAGAAAACCAGGCTATAAAAACCAGGTAGGGATAGAGTCACAGTAGATTAGTAACCGTATTTCACATTCTGTAGGAAATCCTGCCCCAACTCTCCTGTTAAATGGTGCTGAGATTTCCACTTATCTTAGGTGGTAATAAAATCAGTTAATTATTTTATTTTACTTTTTGCAGTGCTTCTGATTGAACCCAGGGCCTTGCACATGTGAGACAGCTGCCCTACTGCTGAGCTACACTTCTCATTTGTATTCAGCAATCCTACATGAAGGGGGCAGTGACGCAGCTCAGTGACAGAGTGTGTGTTCCGCACACTATAAACAGCCCAAATGTCCATCAGTGGAGGACAAATGTATTCAATCCACAGAAAAGTATGATGAGAAAAAGCCTCACATCCTGGTAGAGAAGGAACCGCAAGGTAGAACTAACCTTACTAATTCTAGACACGTCCCAAACACTCTGCTACCCTCTATGGAATATAAAAGGGGTGCATAAAGTAGGTGAGCCATAGATCATTCTAGAAGGATTCAGCAGGAGTTGGGAACACTGGCTATGTCCCCGAAAAGGCAACACTTGACTAAAAGATGGTCATCAGCAGGTTCCTTCCCTCTCTACACTCTTGGTTGTACCTGATAAATGTTAAAATAATATTTTTAATTATAAAAATTAGTTTTTAAATTTTTTATGTTTATTTAAAACTCTGACAGACCAGGGTTCAATCCCTGGGGTACACTGAGATGGTGACTAAAACTGGGCATATTGGCGTGTGCATGTAATCCCAGTGCTTGGGAGGCTGAAAACAGGAGGATCACTATGAGTCCAATCTGTATAGTGAGACCCCGCAGTCCTTATGCTAAAATACAAAAAAACAAAAACAAAAAACAAAAACAAAAAAACTGTAAGAGGAGCTGGGCATGGCAGTACAAATTATAACTCCTGCACTCAGGAGGCTGAGGCAGGAGGATTGTTGTGAGTTCAAAGCCAGCCTGGGATACAGAGTTCCAGGTTAGCCCGAACTACATAGCAAACCCTGTTTCAAAAAAGAAAAAAGACAAACTAACATAAAAGGCATCTCTTTCCATGAAAATGCATCTTATACTGCCCACCACCGAGTCACCAAGGGAAATCAATTTCTGCCAACCTCCTTGGGCACTGCGTGCATGGTGGGTGCTAATTGGCTACGCCAAGGAGCTGCTCCACAGATGGGCAAGCAGGAGGCACAGTGCTCACTCCTCCTCACGCAAGGTTGCACTCCAGGCTGCACACCGGTGGCTCCAACTACTCACGAGTAACACCTTAAGCTCTCGTGACACTAGTGATGGTCCTTTGGCAGAAGTGTGATTCTGAATCACGCCAGCCAAAAACTGAGGGCCGGGGCCAACTGTCTGGCCTGGCCGGGATCCAGGCTGCGCTGAGTCACAGTGCTTCGTCCTAATGCTGGGAAGGCTGCGACTGAAGCACCAACACCGCTGTTCTTTCGTAAGAAAGGCAACAAACGCAGGGCATGGTGATGCAGGCCTGCGACGGCTGAGGCGGGAATGTCAGCTCCAGTTCGAGGCCAGCCTGAAGCACACAGCAAGAGCCTGCCTCAAAAATAAATAAATAAAAAAAACAAAACGAACTGCCCTTGAGTTAAGCCTCATGTTGAGGACAGGATGAGGGAATATGGAAATGCTTATGAGACAGATCCTCGCCTCACCACAAAATAGGAGTTTCAGATAAAGGCTGTAATGTCAAAAGCAGCGATGAGTCAGACTCCTGTGGACAGGACCACCAGGCTCCAGAAGCGAACCAGTGCAGAAGATGTGTGGATTTGGTGGTGTGTGCTCCCAACAGCACAAAATCACCGTCAAAGGGCGACAAGCCGGTGAGCGTCATTTAAATGCTTCGCTCACCCTTCAGCAGCTCTACAGAAGGATGCTGCGCTACGGTGACTGGATTCTCAAGCTGCAGTTGCAGCTGGCCTGGGACCTGCCCCGCCTAAACGTCAGGAATCATTTCGCCTCAACTGGAGATCAACAGAAGGCCTGTGTCCTCCAAATCCTTCCCTCAAGCCTCCTCCTTGCTACCTGCTATGCGCAGATGAAAGGGGCACAGAGCAAGGGGGCAGACCTTCCAGGGCTGAGGAAAAGCAGCAAACCTGCCTGCCAAGGGCCGACATGAAGACAGCAGTGTTCTGAAGACCAGCAACCAACCAGGGAGCCCGCCACAGAGCACTGGGGGGGGGTGCTGAGGAAGGACACAGGGGAGGGGGGACACGGGGTGCAGCCTGCACAAACCTGTTCCCCCCAATAAATGGCGCTAGTGAACATGTCAGTGGGCTGGGTGAAGTGGTGAACACCTGCAATCTCACCACTGGGGAGGCCGAGGCAGGAGGATCCCCACAAGTCTGAGGCCAGCCTGGACTATACAGTGAGTTCAAGGTCAACCTAAGCTCTAGTGAAACCTTGCTTCATTACATAAATTAATTAAAATTAAATTAAATTAAATGCCAAATCAATGGTCATTAGACTAGCTAAAGAGTTTTAATCATCTTATACCTACTTGCTTTGAAGTTGCATTTAATAGCTTTGTAGTTATCAGATGTGATTTCAAAACCAACCAGGAGAGATGGAGAGTTAAGAGCTGAGTGCGAGTATGAAAGGGAGTAGACATTATTTCCAAAGCCAAGTCAGACTAAAACTCTGGGACTCAGACTACAATTCTGTCACTCAGATGACAGCTGGAGTCAATAGCCTAAACTTTCCAGTTTGAGGTTAATAAAGCCAGGGTCCCTTGGAAGGAGCCAGTGGGGAACTTGGGCCCTAAAATCACAACCATGGCCCAGGCGGATGCGGCCACTGTGGAGGAGAGTTCCAGGATGGTGGGAAAAGCCATCATGCGCTGTGGAAACCCAAAGCTTGCTGGGGTGCTGCCTACCGAGATCACAGACTGAGGAGGCTTTCTGCTTACTTTGGAGATAGGGATCATGCGTCACCAAGCAACGCTGAACCTGGCTCTAAGAGACGGACTGGAAGTCTCGCTTTAGTAATGCCAGCTGAATGGACTCTCCGCCCACCCAGCTCTCCCTGTCTCCCCCCCGCAAATCAAATTACTCCAGGAATGACCCGCCACCCCTTCGCACACTCACACCCTCCCATACTCTTCTTTGTATCCCTCATACTTCCCCAAACAACCGCTTTCCTTTCATCCTTTCTTGCACTTTTTATAATTCAACAATTACCTGCTCCGTGACTGCAGACAGACAAAACTGGCGAAGCCTTGATTTCCCCACCTGTGAACTGTGGCGACCAACAGAACCCGCAGGGGTTACCGTGAAGACTGAGCCAGGCAACTTCTTGGCTGTCTCACAGAAATCCGGCAATAAGAGAGTAGGTTTTTTGTTTTCTGGGCAAAAAGATGTTAAATTTTTTGTTTTCTCTTTTTTGTCTTTTTTGAGACAGGGTCTCGCTATGCAGGCTAACCTGGAACTCACTTTGTAGCCTAGGTTAGTCTTGAACTGACACAATCCTCCTGCCTCAGCCTCCAGAAAGCCAGAATTACAGTGTGAGCTACCACGCCCAGTTTAGGAGTTTCTTATAATTATCTAGCTAGACAATTGTTCTGCTTTCATAAGAGCTACTCGGCACTCTTAAAAAAAATTAGGAGGTTGGCATGGTGGCACACACCTGTACTCCCAGCACTCATGAGGCTGAGGCAGGGGGGTTGCTGAGAGTTCCAGGCCAGTTTGCTGCATATCAAGGCCAAGGCCAAGACACACACACATACATACATACATACACACACACACACACACACACACACACACACACACACGATCTTTTGCAAACAGGAAGGGGACTGAAAGATGGATAGAAGGGGGAGGGGAGAGGAAGAGGAAGTGAATGGAATTGACTGTGCCCAGTCACAGATCACCTCCCTGGGGCGAATGCAATCACTATGTACTGCAAACACTAACTGCTAAAAAAAAAATTAGTGATTTCTTTCCAATTCACTTTTTTTCTTTTTTTAAATTCTTTTATTTTTTTAATTCATGTATTTGGTACAGGATCTCACTACGAAGCTTAGACTCATAGTAAGCCTCCTGTTTTCAGTCTCCCAAACACTGGGATTACAAGCATGCGTGCAACACCGTGGCCAGCTCAGGCTGCCCCGGAGGGGGCTGGCACAGCATGGGGTGCCAGGGATCAAACCTCAGTCCATGCGCTTGCCTAGGCAGCTGCTTAGTGTGTTGAGCTACCACGCCAGCCCTTTCCAATTCATCTTGTTTCAACAGCACCTATGGTAATAAGCCATCTACCTCCAAACCCATGACACAAGAAGTCAAGACTGCTACTGTATAAACAGACGTTTCAGACGGGCATGTTGGCACATGCCTACAGCCCCAGAGATCTGGGTGGCTGAGGGAGACAGGTCACAAATTTGTACTCCACCTGGGCAATTTAGTGGCTTAAAAGATGTGCTCACAAGATTCAAAAAATAAATAAATAAAAAACGAAAAACGGAGTGAGGATGTAGGTCCATGTGAAGACCCTGGGTTTAAGTCCCTCCACCTAACACACATGCACAGTAGGTATCCTGTGAATAGTATTTCTTCTTATTTACACGTGTCGTGAAGTAATCCCTCCAAAGTAGGGAGAAGCCTGCCCTGAGGACAGGAAGGTGAACCCGAACCTGAACCCGCCCTTCCCTGGAGGGCACCTCCGAGGCCCCCTGCAGCGGCCTTGTGACCTGCCTCTGACTGCGCTGTACAAGGACATGAGGACACGGAGGCCAGGGCGACATTCCCCAGAGTCTACTGACCACACCTGTTCTTCAGGGGGCTGTGAGACCATTGTGCAGAAAGAGGGGCCTCCCTCTCCAGTGGCCTCTGTGACACGGCCACCTGCACCACATGGTCTCAGCGGGGTTTGCTGCAGCCATGACTGGGCCACCGGGCCCTACATGGAGCATGGCGGTATCCAGGTCCGGAATGTGGAGCAGTGTCCCCAACATCCAGGGTAACTCTGAGGAAAGCATACCCTCGCATCCCAAAACTGCATCCTGCTCTGAGACTGACCCTCCAGTCAGTCACCACCTGCCACTTTTAGGACACCAGAGAAATCTCAGCTGTCACGGAGGAATCCCATCCACAGCAGCACAAAGCCATGCAGGAGAACCGCATGGCACCAAGAGAGAGGCCTGACGGAAGCCCACAATCCTGGGCCAAAAGGGTTCTCTGATGCATCTTCTCTAAGTGATCCCCCATGCTATCTGATCCTCACAGCTCTCTCTGAACATGAATAAAATGGCACTGTTGTCCTCATTTTACAGATGAGAACACTGAGGGCACCTAGCTAAGAAACAGACCTTGACTGCCCCAGAGGGTGGCAATGCGCCTGGTTCAGACAGCAGAAGAGGACTTAGTGGGATGGGAGGGGCTGGGCAGTGCTGTTCAGCCAGAGCCCTGGGTCTGAATCTCAGCCTTAGCTTACTGGCTCTACAATCAATCAGGCTGGAGCCCACGGGCTCTTGAGCCCTCCAGTGCCTCCAGCTGGAGAATGGGGGTGACATCCACTACATGGAGACATCACACCTGTTCATAAAAGTTAGGGCAGTTGGGAGTGTTTCCCTCCGTGGACGCTCAGCCCATCGGGGCCACAGCCATGTCTAAGACAAGCGTGCAGGCTGCTCTCCAATGTCCTCTGCCACCCAAGCCCCAGGCTGCAGGAGTCGGAGGCGGTGCAGTGCAGGGACTAATGACTGCACAGGGTCCAAACCTTGGCATCAGAGCCCTGTGTGGTCTTTCAGAGGTCCGGAGGTTGGGGCGGACAAGAGCCCGGCTGAGACATCTCAGACAAGTAGCTTGCAGAGGCTTTATCAGGTTGTCCGAGTGTGAGATCAGTAACTGCTAGTTTTACAAAGTTCTTCCGAAATTAAAAAAAAAAAAAAAAGAAAGAAAGAAATTTAACGACCTACTCCCCAGACAGATACCATTTCTGAAGAGTTACCCCACATAAGGGTTGCGGTAGAGCTCAGTGGACTAAGCGCTTGTTGAGGTAAGCGCAAGGGCCAGGGTTCAATCCCTGATACCACATGTTGCGCTGGCCCCACCCCTGGACACGCTGAGCTGCTATGGTGCTATGGAGTCCAGGTGTGGTGGCGCACCCTGTAATCCCAGCACTAGGGAGGCTGAAAACAGGAGGATCACTACGCGTTCCAGCTATGTAGTGAGACCCTGCACCAAAAAAAAAAAAAAGAGTTACCTCACACAGGCACCCTTACTGTGACCCAGGAACCTCCCTGCACATCCGTGGCAGTTGAGGGCCTGCTTTCCAGACACCTAGGACAGAAGTGAACCTGTAGGAAAATCCTACAGGACAGAGCAGCAGGTACAGGGAGAAGAGCACTTCAGGCCCTCCATAGAGTGAGCTCGAAGCCTAGCAGCCAGGGACAGTATTCCTCTACCCTGTGCTACCCTGAACAACGCACATGCACGTCAGACCCAGGAGGAAAGGCGAGAAGACAGCAGCGACAGCCCACTACAGCACTGACACACACAGCCTCCTGCAGGCGGTTTCGAGGGAGAGCTGGATTTACTGACAAGTGAGCCACAGGCAGCGGGAAGTTCACAGAATGAATGCACGCGTGGGGGACGTGCAGCAGGCTTTCAGTGGAGAGGCTATCCGAGGAAGCAACGCATTTGTCCCTTCATTTTATATTCACCAGAGAAAACCCTAAGTAATGATGGAGCTGCTAAGTATTTATCTCTGGCAGAAGCACAACATTAGCACTCCAAGCAACTCCCCTTATTTAAGCATCAGTGAAGAACACATCAAAAGAAGTTCAATTCAAACCCTAAACGAGCTTATTCAATAAGAAGAGAAAACTCTAAACTCACACTTGAAGCCTCTCTCACATGCGCTGCTGAAAGGAAATGTTTCCTTACAAATCAAGCGTGACAGATACAGCTTTGATACTCTCCTCACCCTGCCTGATAGAAGCCCTGGATTGCAGGCTTACCGGAATTGAGATCTGCTGAAGGGAGAAGTGAAATCCTGCCCTCAGGGCCCAAGTTCGTAAATTTAGGACAGGCAAAAACTAGAGTATTTCCATGTGAGAACTGAAATCTCAGTACAATCAAGAACAAATCCTTGAACATCTGGGGTTTCTATTCCCTACTTTCCTTGGTTAACAAGCACTTGATTGTCAACTAATCCATGCAGGCTTTACACATGAAATCACAGATACCCAGATGGCACATGCCTGTCATCCCAGCACTTAGGAGGCTGAGGCAGGAGGATCACTACAAGTTTGAGGCCAGTCTGAGCTATACAGTGAGTTCAAGGTCAACAACTACATAGTGAGACCCTGACACCCACATACATATATATTAGAATGGTTCTATCTTAGCAGCGTTTTCCCAAACACACTCCCATTGTAGTAACCGGTCACAGCTTAAGGTAAGATCCAGTTTGGGTGCAGCAGTCATGATTTCTCTGGACTGCGATCTGCTCCACCACAGAGGAGTCACCAAAAGCAACCTCTACAAAATCTCAACTTCCTGCCCCTGTTTGTTACTGTAACAAGGATGAATTATCTGAGATTCTGTGGCCTAACCTACTTACTTCCTCTAAAGAAGGTACAGAAAATGAAAAATGCCTTTTAAGAAAAAAAAAATGCACTCATAAAGTGAAATCCCTTAACTGACATTAGCAGGCCGACAGTCTATTTAATACACTCTCATCAATCGCTTCTGTTTGAAGTTCATGCGCAGTGTGTGGACTGTACCCCAACGGGTGGCAGAAACGGCCTTAACCTGCTATGGTCTCATCAACATACTACACTAGAGGAGTAATAATAGAACTTTACACCCATTGGAGATACTCAAAGGCCATAAAAAGAACAGGAACCTGTCTGACAGATATTTCTAAGCTTTTGATACATATGCATGAACCTAAATTGAAAAAGAAAAAACTAAAAGTAGTGTCTTGTTCTTTTTTAACTTCATAATCTTTTTTAAAAGAATGCTAAAAGTAGTATCTTACTCTGACTCATATTTTTGTAGAACACAGAGATAAAATTAAAAGATTTACACTTGATTTCTCTTTCACATGTAATAAATTCGATTTCACCAGATTTTATTTCTCTCACTGAAGAGAGGCCCATGGGCTTAAACTGATCATCATTTATACTCAATCTTTTTATCAATATGTCAGTCGGCTCAGCTTTAAGTCTACCAAATGGGAACACAAGTCAAGAGGGTAAATTATTTAGATCATTTAACAACTGGACCAGACCAGTGATGGCGTGGAAACTTCCATTCACTACTGAGGGTGTCACAGTGCAGCAGATGGGGGGACAGTGAACTCGTTCTGGCGCCTGGATCATCCTCCTCAAAGTGTTCTAGGCATTGAATGAGTTTTGTTCTATAAAATTATATACAGAAAACTATGGCACCAGCTTGAAAAGGCCTTGCACCTCGTAAGCGCTCAAGAGAAGTACAGCGCTCAAGGCGTCACTACTCAGCAGCCCGTGCACACAGCGGCAGGCTTCTCACTTAGACTGACGACTGCTGAGGCGCCCGCCTTACACAGCAGAGACGAGGAATTCCCAGGGCCCCGCAACAGCACCCGGCAGTGACGGCTGCCCTCCTCACTTAGGGTTAGGGTACGGGTACAAACACAGGGCCCAGCCTTCTGGTCAGTCTGTAACGCGGGTGATGACAGTGCCGCTCCTATCCGTCTTCTTGGTTGTACCCAATTTTCCTTTCTCGTTCTAGGACACCCATGCCCAACCCTGGCTCTTCTCCCTTATTACCGCTATTCCTTCATTTTCTTCTTTGCTCTCAAAATCCTACTAAGTCAATTCCATCACCTTCTAGACCTTCTAAGTCCATTCGTAGACCTAGGTCCTGTTCTTTTTGACTGACTGCTTTCTTAACAGCATGCCATCATTTCAAGGTCCTGAACTAGACCAAGTATTCTCTCAA
>NDGM011050975.1:0-10623 GCA_002564305.1 Octomys mimax | reverse complement strand
GAACTCAGGCCCTTGCGCTTGGCAGGGAAGCACTTATTCCACTGAGCCATCTCCCCGGCCCCTGAAACCACATCTGACTTTATGCCACAGTCCACAGAGCCCCACAGGCAGCAGCACCCAGGGTTTGAGATACAGGGTGGTGTCCTCAGGCTTCAGGGTAAGTCAGACCCTCCTCCCTGTGGTGAAGTCCGGGCATAGCATAGGCCTCAAGCTCCTCCTCTTCTGATGGCCTCCGTGGTCCATTGTCCACCTCTGCCTGTCAACTAGCAGACAGGGCTATAACCAGATGTGTGAGCCTGGCCGTGTCTTTAAGGCCCCTACACTGGTGCCAGCGTGGTGGCCCCTCCCTGTGATCCCAGCATTCTGAGAGGCTGAGACAGGAGGATGAAAAGTCAGGCCCAGCCTAGGTAACTTTGGCAGACCCTGCCTTGAAATAAATTTTAAAAACAGCTGGCTGAGCCAGAAGGTCTGGGTCTACTCTCCTTCCTCTGCAAAAGTGTCCTCTTTGTTTAGGGTCAGAGAGGACACCGGGCCTCGCCCATCCCATGATGAGATGGGAGTACGAAGAGGCAGGGTGTAGGTTCCCTCTCTCCATCCCTCCTAGCTGGGCTGGCAACGCGGCCTTGGAGCCCAGGGCCCAGCCCTTCCACATCTGTTTGCCTAGATTGCTGGGTGGGGCTGGGCCCCCCATCTATTACGCTGTAGGCGTAGCTTTTAGCATCTCCTGGGCTGCATCTCTGCAGCCTCTGTCTCCACCTCTGACTTGTGATGTCCCCTGCTGCCCTCCCCGTCTCTGCCCTTGGGTGTCTCTGCCTGGGAGTCCCCTGGAAGGGGGGCTGTGAGGCCTGACTCCCCACTCCCAGCACACATGGCACCTGGGTGGGCGAGTTCCACTCAGCCTGGAGGGACCAGACGGCGGGACAAGGGCATCGTGGACAAGGCAGGCTCCTGGCACAGTTGTCATGTGCAGTGGCCCCCTCAGGTGGGGTGGTTGCCAGGTAGCTGAGTGGCACATACTGGGCATGCGCGGAAGACCTGGCTCCGAGACACTGCTCCTTCATCCCCACGACCTGTCCCAGCGTTGTGCTAATAGGAGGCGACGCTGTCATCGCTCCGGAGCATAGCTGGGGGCTCTCCAGAGCTAAAAAGAGATGTCAGGGCTGCAGACCTGGCAGTGTTGTTGTTAAGCGACAGCGAACGTGCAATTAGCATGTTTGCCTCCTCCTGCTCAGCATGTTCATTTAGGTCTGGCGGGCCACTTGGGTTTCCATGGAAACATACTCGGCAGCCTGGCTCGAGTGGAGCCCAACAGGAAATCTTTATTCCCAAAAGCAGGCTGTCAGATTCACTCTGAGTCAAAGCGCAGTGGAAATATTTTCTCATCGTGTGTGCCTGTGGCGCCCGAGATGCAGTGCTGGCCTGGCAGAGCTGAGGCGGGGTGAGGCGGGGCAACTCTGGGCCCGTTTGATCAGCCCCCCACGCACACTTGCATCCTGAGGGAACCTCAGGGAAGCCTGGGTTCCCGCTGGGGAAGCAGATGGAGGCCCCTGGCCGGCAGCCACCCCTGGGGCTCTCGGAAGGTGCCCTGCTGCTGTATGCTTCTGCCCTCCTCGTCTCCTGCAGTGGCAGCACTGCTCTACGACGGGAATCTTCTGGATTGCAGAAGCTGCCTTTTATAGCCATCTTTGCAGACACTGTGAAATGACCCAGTGCTGGGAGGCCTGGGTCTATTCAGAATGGTGCCAAGTTACTTTGTGACCCCAAGCAAATACCTTGACCTCTCTGGTCTTTGGGTTTCTCCTGTATAAGTGACCACGGACCACCGACCTCTGGACACAGATGACCTCTCTGCCCTGCTTGGTACCCTAAGGGTTCCACAGGCCATCACCTGGAGCCACACTGGGACGTGCTGGGTTGAGCTTTGAGTGAGCTGGCAGGGGCCATGGGGTCAGGTGTGAGGGTGAGCAGGCTCTGTTGGGGTCCGATGGGCTGTTGTGGGCCTCTTCCTGTCCCCTCCTGCCCACTCACTGTCTTTCTGGGCATCCCCATGTATTGGACAGGTGGCTAGGATTGTCAGAACACGTTGGCTCTGATACCCAGGGTGCCGTGAGTCTACGGGGGCCGGCCCAGCCGGGGGACCCCAGAGCTGGCAAGGGCACAGTCTCCACCTCTTCCATGTCCTGCTTGGGAGGCTCTTAGAAGCTTCCGATGTGTTTTCTTTCTCTTCCTCTTTTGCCTGCCTACCTGCCTGCTTCCCTCCCTCCCTCTTTCCTTCCCTCCCTTTCTCCCTCCTTCTTCCTTCCCTCCGTCTCTCCCTTTCTTCTTCCCTTTCTTATATTTCTTCTTTTTGTGTTTTGAGCTAGGGTCTCACTATGTAGCCCAGGCTGGCCTTGAACCTGTGGTTCTCCTGCTTTTGCCGCCTGAGTGCTGGAAGTACAGGTGTGCACCACCTTGGCCAGCTGTCAGCACATTACCCTAACTAATGACATGCCAGCTGGCCTGGGACCAGCCAGGCTTACTGCTGTGTCTGGTCAGAGTGGCCCGGGGTGGAACTGAGGCCTTGGCTCTTGAGGACAGGGCTGGGGCCTGCACAGACTAGCTCTAGGTGGAGACCTTGGGGCTGGGGACCAGAGGAGCACCGGGCTGGCAAAGTCCTTCCCAGGCCTCTACTCATGGGCTTTCTTCTACTAAGGTGCCAAAAAGCTGACTAACAAGGCCACCCTGTGGTACGTGCCCCTGTCACTGAAGAATGTGGACAAGGTCCTTGAGGTGCCTCCTGTGGTGGTAAGTCTGCCCTGCACTGGCCCCAGGGCGGGATTGTCCATGGGACATCCCCAGGGAGTAGCGCACAGGCTGGGAGGGAACAAGGCAGGGAGGAGAGACATCGCTGCTGCTTATATTACCCTGGGGTGTGCGTGCCAGTTCCCAGCACCTGTGGGCAGGTGTCCCTCTGCCCTGGAGGACCTGTGCCTTACACTCCTGACCAGAGAGCATGCTGGTGACGGGACTGGCGTGGCGACATGTCCTGTGCAGAGCCAGCACCCTGAGGCTACCTGGCTAGGCCCAGGGAGCAGCTGCTGCGACAGCTTGGGTCTGGTGTGGCCCGTGTCACCATTGCTGCTGGGTTTTGCTGGGGATTCCAGCAGGCAGGCCTGTGAACGTGGCCTGTGCACCCTCAGGCGGGCACATGCTTGGAGAGGGCTCACCCATTCATAAGCACCCTGCCCCTCCTGTGCTCTTGGGCCCGTAGAGACAGGGTGGCTGTGACGCGGTGGGTCCCATCTTGCTGTCCCTTGGACCGTCTCTGGCTGCTTCTGGCCACAGAGCCGTGGCAGAGTGGCCACCTGCTCTTTTTGGTCCTGAGCGCTCAGTACTGTAGCCTGCGTTCCTTCCCAGTGTCCTGTCCTCTCACAGCGAACCTCCCCACAGGTGACAGGCTCAGCTGTGTCCTCCTGGCCTACACATGGTCTCCTTGGGACCCCAGGGGTTTGGGGCCATTGTGTTCCTGTGACTTCCTCTTACTACACCTGCAGAAAACCGGTTTCCAGAACATTCCCCCTCTGAGGTTCTGGGCCAGTCGGGCAGGGCAGCGGGGCTGCCTTAGCTCTGAGGTTCTTGAGGAGCGCGGCGGGTCAAAGCAAGGGAGCTGAGGAGCGGCAGTGCAGTGCTGTTTTCGTAGTGAAAATGGGAACAAGCTGAGTGGCCAGAAACAAGGGGTCAGTCAGAGATGATGCCACATCCGTGCAGTGGAGTGATGAATAATGAATCAGGCAGTGGGCGCTCGCTCGGAGTGTGACCGCACGCAGCTCCCCCCCCCCCCAGCCTCAGGGAGGACTGTGCACATGTTGTAGCACCTCGTTTGTTCCTGGCCAGATGGTTCCCAGGGCAGAAACCAGAGGGAGGGCTGTGGGGCCTGAGGGAGGAAGAGCGTCTCCACCCCACACAGGCAGGAAGGGCCAAGAGGACCACTCGCAGGTCCCACACTAGTGACCACCTCCATCCTGGCCCAGCCCGCTGGCAGCACAGCCAGCTCCGAGCTCACCTCATGCCTCACTGATGAGCAGAGCGCCCACCAGTCTGGCCTCTCCACACGTGAGACTTTCGGGGACCCCTTGGGCCCTGAGCACCGCAGGTCCTGACTACGTGCTGTCCAGCTTGTCCTGGGAGCACGCGGCTGAGATTTTCTCTGCTCTGTGTTCTGGTTGCTCACTAAGTATCGCCAATACAGATGCACAGGCCTAGTTACAGGCTGGTGACGCAGGGCCTGACCCTGGGAGCCGTGCTGTGTCCCTGCCACAGGCCTGACTCTGTCTGGTTTCCCGCAGTATTCCCGGCAGGAGCAGGAGGAGGAGGGCCGGAAGCGGTACGAAGCCCAGAAACTGGAGCGCATGGGGACCAAGTGGAGGAACGGGGACGTCGTACAGCCCGTCCTGAACCCAGGTGAACGGGGGTGCCATGGAGGGCAGATTGTTAGCCACGTGCGTGCTGTCCTGGTTACTGGTGCTGTGTGCTGCGTGCTGCCTCCTGGAGCCAGGCTCCTTGTCCCGGGCTCTCCTCCCCAAGTCCTCCTAGCACCCCAGGGGGCAGCCAGAAGGCGGCAGGACAGCACCTTCCCATGTCCTGGGTGGGCACTGCTGTGCGAAGGCCTCCATGGTCTAGGAGGGGACACTTGCCTAGGACAAAAGGAAGGAGCCTTTTATGTAGTACTGAGGAAAACCAGGGCCTGACCGTGCTGGGCAAGCACTCTTGTCACTGAGCCACTTCCCTAGCCCTGTTTATTTGATTTTGACATGGGGTCTTACAGAATTGCCCAGAAGGCTTGGAATTTGGGATCCTCCTGTCTCAGCCTCTAAAGTAGCTAAGATGCAGGCTCATGCTGCTGTGCCTGGTGGGCGGCAGCTCTTAGTACTGATCGTCACTGCGTCTGCCATGCAGAGCACTGCCCTGAGCAGCACCCCCAGGTCGACTGGGTGTTACAGCTGCCAGGCGCGTGGGCCCGTGAGGGCTGGTCTTTCCCATAGAGCATCTTCCTTTGGGACCCTTAGGAAAAGTTCATACAAGCCCCAGGTAAGTGGGCCCTGGGTGTTTCCCTGCAGATACATCCAGGGCAGGCCTCTGGGGGGCGTGCGTCCTCCCGCCAGGAATCTGAGAGGGCTGGGAACAGGCTGAGCCCTGCTGCTGTCCTCTTGGTGATAGGCAGCCCCCCTTTTGTGCACACGGCGATCACGTAGGACACTCCTTGGCTTCTCTCCTTTGCTGGGATGGCCCCGGCCCTTTGTAATGCCTGCACGTTCTGTGCTAGGTTCCATGTGGCGGTGTCCCCCGAGCCCAGTCCTGGGCCTGGCTGTGGGGCTGCTATAGACTCAGCTTGGCTTTTTGACCAATTCCGGCTGCACTTCAGCGGCTGACTTGAGGCTGCCTCCAAACCCCTTTCCCTGCACATGGCTGTCAGCGGCCCCTGTGCTGCACACCATACTCTGGGCGCTGCCTTGACCTCCATCCTGCCCACAGCTCAGGCCCTGGTTAGGGAGCACAGGCCAGCAGGCAGCTGGGGAGTGAGAGCCAGTGTGGTGTGAGAAGGGAGTGCTGGTGTGGTGCCGCTGAGTGCCCGTTGTCCTGCAAGGAGACTGGCAGGGTAGATGGCATCCCAGCCCCAGGCCCTGCGAGTGAACTTCACGTGGCAGGGCCCCTGCAGGTGTGATGGGGTTGCAGACTTGGAGCTGTGGGGCTCTCATCAGCTCCCCCGCAGCCCTACCGTGGGGCCCTACCTCGTGGCCGTACCCCTGGGCCCTACCCCGTGGCCCTCACTGGCTTGAGCAACAGGAGATGGGGGCAGAGAGACTGCAGGCTTGCTCCGTACTGGCTGCCTGAGAGATGAACATTACTCAGCATTTTTAATCCACTTAAACTCCTTTCCCCATGAGATTCTCTTCTGCTTGAGGTCCTCTGATTTTATATCTGATACATGTTTCTCAGAATCCATTTTTCTTCAGCAGTGCTAATCAAGGCTGACGTTTTAAATCTCAAGGATTCCTAGCAGTTTTTTGTGCTTTATTTGTGCCTCTCTGGGCCAGTGGAGGAGAGGCATTTCCCATGGCATTGCATATCCATTCTCGGTCTTGGAGGACATACACATTTCTGACTCTATGTTCCTGGTGGCCCTGGCCCGGCTCCAGGGTGCCCTTCCTCCAGATGTGCCTACCTGGAACCTACTGGGCCTCGTAGTGTAGCTGCCACACTGGAGATGGGCGAGTGTCTGCTGAGCACCTGAGGTCTCTCCCAGAGACACAAGGCACTCCCTTCTGGCTACTACGCTCAGCCCAGCCCTGCCTGCCACTGAAGCCCAAACCAGCCCCCATCCCTGTTGCCTAGCAACTTCCTAGGGCTACCTTGGCTTGCAAGTGACTGGGGTAGGGTCTGTGAGCTCTTTCAGAGCCGGTTTCCTTTACTGTCTGTCTGATGGAAGAATAGTTTCCAGAGTGCTTGGATTCAAGGCCAGGGCTGCCCAGTGTCAGGGGCCAGGCTCTGACCACGCGAGCCTGTGCTGTCATGTTCAGGCCTTGTATTAGTCCACCTGGGCCTGCAGTGACACCTGTCCCCAGAGTCCTGAGAAGGGCCACTTCCTTCAGGGATGGCCCTGGGTCTAAGGTGTCTCCCAGTGTCTCTGGCCCATGATCCTGGGGATGGTCGTGGTTCAGGGAGGGACGAAGGATGTAAGGTTCTGGAGTCGGACAGCATGCGTTAAAATCCCAGCTCTGCTGCCTCTGAACACTGAACTTCCTTGTGCCTCAGTTTCCTTGATTGGAACAGAGAAGAGGGGCCACAGAGGTCAAAGAGCTGTGGAGACTGTGATGTGCTGTGTGGGGGATGCAGAATAAATAACTCCTGTCATATAGTCCACTTGGCGTTTCCTAGTGGAGTAATTTCCTCACGTGGAGGGGGCTAGGGACCCCGGCTCCTTCAGTCCTAGGGTTAGGCCCAGAGGCTAAGCCATGCCAGCTGCCATGTTTAATAAGTAGCCTGGAGGTCTCTGAGAAGGGCACATTGCAGGGCTGCAGGCATCTGAGGTTGGGGCTGTCAGGTCAGTGAGCAGTGTGTGGCTCTTCTGCCTCAGGCAGGGGATGAGAAACGCCTCCACATCCCCTGCAGAGGCAGCTGGGAAATGCACTAGCTTCCCAAGGAAGAGGGAGGACACGGGTTGGCCCTCAGTCGATTGGCTTTGCTTGGCCCTCTGCCCTGGCCGGGGTCCTTAGTCCGGGAGAATCCAGTCCTCTCTGGACTGTGATCAGTTGCTTCCAGCCAGTTCCATGTGGCACTGACCACACCCAGTGTCCCTGCAGACAAATTCTGAAGCACCTCTGCTCTTTTCAGCTGCTTTCCTCACCTGCAGTTTGGAGGCCTCTGGCTGGGGTAACAACAGGTCCCACCCTTAGGCCAGGTGACTGTCAGTAGTGTCCCTTTGACTTTCGTTTGTTTGTTCTTTTTTTTTTTTTTCTTTGCAGTACTAGGATTGAAAGCTCCCCAGCCCCCTTTGACTTTCTGAGGACAGGTTTTCATTAGGCAGTGTCTCACTTCTGCTTCCCATGTGGTGCTAAGGGCTCTCATCAGAACCAGGTCTGGGGGTCACACCAATCCCTAGCAGAAACTGCCATGTCAGGCATTCGGGTCACCCCAGTTAGAGAGTGTGTGCACTCACTGAGGGGTGCAAGCAAGGGCCCCGCTTCCTTGTCCACAGGAAGTGCTCACAGCCTGACCTGCCCAGCCCTCTGGAGTTAGTTATGGCCAAGGGAAGGAGGACTGTGAGAATTCTGCCACAAGCTCTAAGAGCATTAACCTATTTGTGGCTTCCCCGGTATTTTTAAATAGCACAGGACAGTGCGGGTATCTTTTGACCAGGGAGCTGTAGATTTTTGTCTGCAATTTTTAGTAAGTTGGATTGGGCAGGGAGGGTGCTAGGGATCAGCCTGAAGGGGCATCATGGATGCCAGGGACACTGCCACTGAGCTGCATGCTAAGCTGGACATTAAAAACAACGTTCTTTTATCATTGTCTACATGCAGGGCTCTTAGCTAATGAAGCAGGTCCTGAGACTGAGCTGAACCAGAGCAGGAGACTTCTAGCCCTGTTCCAGAACAGTCCTTGGCCTGTCCTTCACGGGGACCACTGAGCAAGCCAGGGCCGCACAGGTAGCCTTGGAGTCTGAGCCACAGGGAGGCGGTGCTAGGAAGTCAGTGCTCTTGGCCGCGTGACTGATGTCTGGTGGCACAGAGACTTGCTGTCCCGGCCGTGGTGAGCTCCGTCCTCCACTGCCTCTCCCAGGCCAGCAGCAGGGGTGGCCCTGGCCAGCCGCATCTTCCTTAGAGGGGAAGCTCAAGCCGTTGTCAGCTACCCAGGGAATGTCTCTGGGAGCCAGGGAGGCTGCAGGAGCACAGAGAGCTGGGGTCCTGGCCTTCTTGGGGCCTTGCTTCTCTTCCCAGAGTCTGGTAAGGGTGGAATTGCCCTGTGGCCCAGGACGGGCAACAGCATCTCTTCCTTTGGGATAAGGCTGCATGTCACCTGGGCTTGCTGCCCCCAGGGACTGCCCTGCAGCTGCTGCCTAAGCTAGGAGCTATCATTCGCAGTGGTCAAGGCAGGAGAAAGGACCTGCAGGGCAGCTTCCAGTTGCATGGGAGCCAGAGTGAGGTGGGTGGTGATTGTGGGACACTGAACGGCTTCCGGAGCACCAGAGTGTCCAGCGGTGCCTAGCGTCCTTTCTGTCCCAGAGGCTCCCCTCTCCGTGCTCCCCATTCTGAGTTCAGAGCCTGAGTCTCCCCAGACGGAGCTTCCTGCATGGATGAGCCTGGATTTGCGGGCAGACGCTGAAGGCCCAGCTCGTCTGCACTCTGCTTTTCCTGCTTCATGACCGCTGGGTGTCCTCCTCACCCATCTTTGCTCATTCTTCTCTGTGTCATGGTGTCTTCTTAGAGGGACGGTAGCCATGTTGGATCAGGCCCCAGCCGGATGACCTGGTTTTCAGTTTATTCATTACTTTGCTAAAGGTTCTGTCTCAGCCAACTTGGGGCACATGCCTGTAAGCCTAGTTACTCAGGAGACCAGGTTAGGAGGTCCATCAGTTTGAATCTGGCCTGCACCACTTAGAAAGATCTTCTCTCATTAAAAAAAAAAAAAAAACCAATTCAGAGGCTAGGGATGTAGCTCAGCACTCTCTGGGTTTGAACCCCAGGGGTTCAAAATCCAAATCAAAACATGAAGACCCATATGTGTATATGATCACACTGGGAAACTAAGCCTGGCCCCAGGAGCTGAGAAGGGACACAGGAGGAGCACGGGAGCCTCTGAAGGGACACTGACCCTCAGGAGAGGCAGGATGGCCTGGCTTGGGCACGCTCTCTGTCCACCAGCATCCTTGCTGCTTGGCCTTGCTAGGGTCTGGCGAGGCTGGGCCCCCGCCGAGCCCCACCTGCCTGAGCAGGAGTTGGAGGAGGCCTGGGCCTGCAGGAAGGCTCGGGCGTGGGCTGCGTGGACCCCCCCTAACCCTGCCGGGCGGGGAGGATGGCCAGTACCGCATGGAGATGGCCAACCTCTGCGCAGAGCCTTGCTGCTCTGGGACAGTTTAGGAGGGTGCTAGCCACACAGAGGCACTTTTGATAACAGTGGAGGTGAGGGTCTGGTGCGTGACTGTCACATACAGCCTGGCACCTGGAGGCTGCGCCTGCCTTGTGGTTCTGCCCACAGCCAGGAACGACCTTGTGGGCCCTGCTGTCCTCAGGTGCACTGGGACGGACAGCCACAGTGCCGCTCAGCCGTAGAGGGTGTCCTCCCCACCAGTTGCGGCCTGAGACCTCTGCCCTGTCTCTGTTGGTGGCAGTCGGCCGCCTTCAGTGTCTCTGCTACCTTCAGGGACACACAGACACCGGTGCTTTCACTGTTGGCCGTGCCGGGCTGCAGCATGTCCATCCACCCCTCACCCCTCTCCTTTGCTATTCCAGAGCCCAACACTGTGAGCTACAGCCAGTCGAGCCTGATCCACCTGGTGGGGCCCTCAGACTGCACCCTGCATGGCTTTGTGCACGGAGGTAAGGACGGCCAGGTCACGCTGGCCGCTGCCCGGGAGGCCCTGGGAAGCTGGGCAGCCGCCTGGCCTAGTTTCAGCTCTTGTGCTTAGTGAAGTGTAAATCCAGGCATCGAAGGTTACATGGAAAACACTGAACTAAGTTGGTGCCTGTTTTTAAAACTGCAATAACAGAGGGCTGAGGCCTTGGTCTGCGGGGGCTGCGCGGCCCTGGGCTGCCTTTTCCTCGTTTCATGGTGTCTGTTGTTCCCACTGCACACCAGCATGTGGGTGTGGTGGCCTTTCCTGAGTTGGCACAGATGCCGCTCCTCCTGTGGCCCCCAGGCTCCTGTCCGGCCAGGTCTGCTGCACCTGGGGGTGAGGCCGGAGTGCAGGCGCCTGCTCAGCTCGCAAGGGGCAGTCGTTACCCTAATAGGAGGGTTGAATCAGTGGCCGTGCCAGTGCTGCAGCTTCCTGGCTGTGTTCATTTTGGCTGAGGATAGTATGAACTTTTTTTTTTTTGTGGAACCGGGGGTTGAACTCAGGCCCTTGTGCTTGCCGGGGAAGCACTT
>NDGM011050967.1:0-13468 GCA_002564305.1 Octomys mimax | reverse complement strand
CTTTGCTAAGCTTGTTCTAAGTAGGTGCTTTAGACCACTGAGCCATCTCTCCAGCCCCATGTGCGCTATATTTTATATTAGGTCAAAACTCTACATTAAATGTGGTCATACACGTCCCATTTTTATCCCAGTATGAGTTTACTGTAAGAAGATATGTTACTCCATGTTCCAGAAATTATATTCTTTGCCATCCTTGTGTTGTCCTTTGGGTTCCTTTGTTTTGTTTTTGTCTTCACTGTTCTCTTTTGTGAGCCATTATTCTTTAACTAAACTACCTAAAACCACACCTGTTCCTTGAAACCCAAGCTGTCCTCACTTTCTGAACTTTCACTGAACTTGTGACTGTTTCACCATCTAACCTTTCCCTGGGACAGACTAAGAAAAACATGTTTCTTTGAGAGTGTATCTACCTTTGGAAGTCAGGTTCCAAGCTCCACACCACTTTTGAACTCTTTGTGGTACTCAGTAAATATTTGTTGATTTGAAAACTAGTTTGTGGGGCCAGGGAGATAGCTCAGTGGAATAAGTGCTTGCCTGGCAAGCGCAAGGTCCTGAGTTTGATCCCTGGTGCCGCAAAAAGGAAAAAAAAGAAAGAAAGAAAGAAAGAAAACAAACTAGTTTGTTTCTTCCAAGATCCCTCCTTTGGACTGGCTGAATAGAAGTAAATGAGGTAGTTATGGATGGGGGTGTACAGTTTTTTAGATTTTCTGTGTAAAGCTTTTTAAATATATGAATCTCTGACAAATGAGTGGATTAAAATGGTCTTCTTTGAAGGGTAATTTGAGAAAATTCCAAGCAGTTAAGAACAGATGGTTTTTATGGAAGTGTGTTTGGCAGACAGACTTAGTTTATGTCTGTGTATCTGTATACACTGAGTGTTTATACACACATGAACGTGCTTATGCACCATCTCTGTTTAAGAAAAAGATCTTTATTTTCCAATTTCTTTCTGACTTTGATGTGTATTTTGGAAATGCTGCTCCCTTTTCCTTTTAGTAAGATAAAATAGAAACCTGTTCTCAGTGTTTTGATCATATTTAAAATTTTTTACAGTAGAATTCCATTATATAAAGTTAAAAAGAGGCAAAGTATATTGTTCAGCGATGAATACTTGGACAGTATAACGCTAAAGTAAACTTAGGTAAATAAGAACTGTGGATGTCAGGATTGTTATCACTTTGAGAATTAGTGGACTTCAGGGAGGGAGGACAAACAAAGAATACTTCTTTTTCTTTTTTTAACCTGGGAGGTGATTATGATCTGAGTATTTGCTTTATAATTCTTTGGTAAGCTGTAGATTGTTTGTTTTAGTTGTTGTTGAGATGGTGTCTCATATGTAATTCAGGCTGATCTTGAACTCACTATGTAGCTGAAGCTGGCCTTGAACTTGCAGGTAGGGAAAGTGATCATCAGTTGAGAAAGTGGGGCACTGGCTGATAGACCTAATTCATATGTCACTTCATTCCCAAAGCCTCTCCTAATTCACCCAGCAGTCTGGATTCTGTGTTCTCGTAGCACTGACATTATACTATTATTACCACGGTCAAGTGAAAAAGAGCCTTAGCCTTATTTATTCTGAAGTATTTGTGGAACACTTGCTACATGCCAAGAACTGCTTGGATCCTGGAGATAACAGTCAAGAATAAGAGACAAAATTCACTGTCTTCAGCAAATAGGGCCAAAAAGGACAAGCCCACAGCAAACATTAACCTGGCCTTTTCCTCCACACTTTTGCTGGATTTTGACCCACATAGGATGGGAGGCCAAGGGGCTAAGAATAAAATGTACCAAATGTACAAATAAGTTAGGGAGGGACTGGTGATTAACATAATAAGTATGATACAAAATGCTGGGTTGAAGACTGCACTTTTTAGTAAGATAGAGTTGCCTTCATTTAAAGGTAACATTTCAACAAATGATGGACAGATAAAAGAGGGAAGTAATCTTGTAGGGGACGAAGGGAAGAAATCATTTCAGGCAGAGTAAAAAACCTATGCAGGGTTTCTGAGCTAGAAGTGTGCCTGCTATACATGAGGAACAGGTGAAGAATCACAGGAAGTAATAAAAGGGTAAGATGTAGGGCAGGTGAGAGGGTAGATACAGATCCCGCAGATTTTGAAGACCATGGGAGGGACTGCAGTTTTTTTCTCTGAGTAAAACCTTTGAAGTTGTGAGTTGAAGAGTAGCAATGCCATTGGTCATTCTGAATATTGTAGTGAGACCAGACTGGTGGGAGCTCAGAAGCCCCTGGACTAGTTAGGATGTTCTTGGGAGTAATTTGGGAAAAGTGCAAGTGATATGGATCAAGATGGAAACGGTGGAGAGCATGGGAAATGGGCTGCATTCTGGGCATATTTTGAAGATAGAGCCTACAAGATTTCTTTGCCAATTCAGTATGCTGCACAAGGAGAAAATTCAGGAATGACAGGACTTTTGATTTCAGTACCTAAAAATGGTTTTCTTTAACTCAGATGGGAGAGGACTGTAGGCATAGAACACAGGGATGTGGGCCGGAGTATGAGACACATTTACTTTGGGTATATTTTAAATTTAAAACACCTTAAGGTATTCAAATGGAGACAACAAGTAACAATCCGACAGGAATCTAATGAAACAATTTTCAGTTGGATGTGTAAATTTAGCAGACCTTATAATGGAGCCAGTATTTGAAATCATGAGGCTAGAGGAGACCACTAAGAGAATGGGTATGAATGGGAGAGAAGAAACCCCAAAATTAGGCCCACGAGTCTCCAGTAATAGTGTTATTGTTGAAAATTTTTCCTCTGCCAAATGAAGTTGCAGCAGGCCAAAACGCAAAGACAGAGAGGTAAGTGGCAAATCCATGTTTTTAAGTCATATGATTGCCATAGAAGCAACAAGAATTAAATGAACTAAAATTCCAGAAAGTGAATGATTCTTAGATGAGCTATCATTAGCTACTTTCTTCTCAGAAGACATCTGTCAGTTCTGGGAATGATCTGAGGATGAGGCTTGGCCCAAAGGGATGGTTTTGAGTTGGAGAAAAATCCTCTGAACCTGCTGATGATTGTGTATGTAGGGCTATGGTGGAAGCTGAAGAATTCCCCAAACCAAGAGGATTTATCCTAGAGACTTATACTGAATTTGGAGATAGTCCAGGACGCTAGGGGCTCAGCTAGAAGACAGGATGAAATCTCACAGTCTGACAGTGGTAATATGACAAAATGCATTAAAGGGACGGCTTACCACAAAAAACTGTCTCTCCCTTAAAGTATTTGTCAGATTTTTAACCTCCTTGGGGTTGGGGAACTGAAAGGTAAACTCTGAAGCTTCAAAGCCCAAGAGAAAAAAACACCTGCAAATCTTTCAGTCAGTGAACCAGGACATACATGCTCAAGCAACAGGGTAAAATAAGAGATGAATTGAATCTTAAAACAGTAGTGCAGTCTTAATCCAGCTCAGCTGGATCCAGGGAACCTCCTCTTCTCCCAGTTTGTCTGAGAGAAAATAGGAAACATTTGTGATAGAAACTAGTATTTGGAATTGCTGTACGTCTTTTATCTACAGTGGAAATAAAAATTACCAGGTGTTCAGACAACCTGGAAAATGTGACTAAGAAATCTGAAGAGTAAGTATGTAATAGAAGCAGACTCCAGGCAACCTAGATACTGAATAGAAAAGAACTTAAAATTTCTGTTACAGAAAATAAGGAAAAAATGGACAAGATAATTTTTCACCTGAAGTCTGCAACAGAGAATTGAATCAGGAAAAATAAACTGAAATCTATAAAATTCAGAGCCTAGTTTCAGATTAAATTTAGTCTATAGCTTTGCCACCTGAATGTGTCCAATTTTATCAGAATAAGTTTAAAAGCAGGTTAGCTATTGAAGAAGATTAGTAAATATGAAGGCAGATCCGTGGAACATTTATAAACTGAAGCACACATAGGAAAGGAACAGGTATAACAGTGAAGCTAGAGAGACAGGCAGAATGCAGTGAAAAGGTCTGATAGACTTCTGACGGGAGCCTGAGGCCTAGAGTTTAGAGTAGGGCAGTATTTGAAGGTATAATTAATGATCAAGAATTCCGTAAGCAAATGGACAATGTCAGTTAACAGACTCAAAGTTAGCCCCTGAAGCAGGAAAAATGTAAAAGGGAAAACCCAATTTAGGCATATCTTAAGCTGTAGAAATAAAGACTGAAAAACCATCTATTTTAAAAGCCACTCTAAAACACTTGACAGCTAATACTAAGTGCTACAAAATTGAATGTACTCCCTCTCAATTTTGGGATAAGCAGAATATTCCACCGTCATCTGTATTCATCTGACTGCCACAATTAGAAAAAAAAGTCTAAAGATAAAAAGGCATAAAACTTTTTTTGTAGATAACATCTGAATGTCACAATCTACAGACAGCATTAATCATTGTTGATTTAGCTAACTTGGTGTATGTAAAGATAATAGATCAAAACTATTTTCGATCTGTAAACAATGTAAAAATTAGGAAAGGATAATTATAAAATCCCATTCATGGGAGCCTGCCCCTTAGCTCAGTTCTTTAAGTGGCTGCTTCATCCAAGCAGTCAGGCTCAAGTCGCTGTGGTTCGATCCCCACAACTCAAGTCAGCCAAAACTGCTCTGAAGGCATTCGGAGCAAATAAATAAATAAAAAATAAAATAAAATCCCATTCATGGTAGATAGCATTAGAGTGTCAGGTTCCCTGGAATAACTCGAAAGCTATCCAAAGCTCACTATACTAAAAATTTGCTGAAATTAAGGAAGACCTAAACAAGTGGAGATTTGTACTATCTGTTTTCAGTATTGTTAAGATGTTTATATTTCAGTTATAGTCACAATCTAAGCAGGACGTGTGCACACGCACGCACTTGTGTGTGTGTGTGTGTAGAAGTTTATGTGGAAATGCTAAAGACCTAGAATAGCCTGAGATAGTACTGAAAAAGAACTAAGGTAGATGACTTACTCTAAGCAAGAGTTTATAATTAAACTACAAAAATGAGGACAAGATAGTATTGTTGTGAGAATAGACAAACTAATGGAGCTAAACAGAGGGACATTCTCTGGTATGCATCTTACCGGCCACATGGGGCTAGTGTGCACTTGGTGTGTGGCTAACCTAAATTCAGATGTGATGTTAATTGTAATGTACATGTTGTATTTTAAAGACACAGTATGAAAACAAGGATATAAAAATATTTTAGTGTTTATAGCAAATATATTTTGAAATGACAATTTTTTTTATTATTGGTTTAAATTAGTATGAATTTAATGAATTTAATTAGTAAAGACCAATTATACCTCTTTTTACTTTGTTAAGGTAACTGCTAGAAAACTTAAAATAACATCTGTGAATTAATGGCCTTGGTGGCAATAAAAATTTCTTAAGCACAGCACAAAAATCCTACTGAGAAGAAAGTACCTATAATCCCAGCACTCAGGAGGTGGAGGCAGGAGGACTGTTGCAAGTTCGAGGCCAGCCTGGGCTACAAAGTGAGCTCAAGGCCAGTCTGAGCTGCATAGCGAGACCCTGTCTCAAAAAGAAAGAGCTTCAAATAAAAAAGCATAATCTTCAAAGTAAAGTAGCTTGAATAGAAATTTCCCAAAAAGTATACCCACTGGCTAGTAACCATATAAAAAGTTGTTCATTCTCAGTTGCTATGGAAATAGGAATTAAAGAGGCAATGCTATGTATCCACTAAAAAGGCTAATGAGTTAGACGTCACATTACCTGGCATTTCCATACATCGCTGGTGAGCATAAGAATCGTTACAGTGAAAATACTACACAGTACTTAAAAAATGAATAGCCCACTCTGGTTTCACTTACATAAAGTCTAATAATACAGCCATGATGGTAGACATCTCAATAGTGATTACTGCCAGTGGCACTATAGTGGACTGCTAACTGATGGTCAACTTGTTGCACCTACCTAAATTGAACTACTGAGGTGCTGGGTGTGTGAGGTCCACATGAGGATCGTTGCCAGCAGCATAAGAGGCAGAGCTGGAAAAGCCAATGAGAGGTTGTTAAGGAGTCTGTTTGGAGAAGCTGTTGGAGGTGTTGGAAGCTACTGATTCTCTCGGACTATTCTGCTGGAGGACTTGTCATGCTGGCTCTCCTGGTGGACTTGGCTGTTCTTGTTGGAAAAGGAGCTCGGGACCTCACGCCTGAAAATGGTTAAGGTTCATTTTAGGGAAGCTTGAGCATCACTTCCTGGCTCTGCACATCTCGGCCTCCTGGAGAAGCTTGTCGCATTGGCTTTCCTGATTGGAACTCAGCTTTTTCCTCATCGCTGGAGGAACTCAGGACCACACTGTTGCTGAATGGCTGTGGTACTATTGGGTGAAGCTCTGGTGCTTACCTTGAGTGTTGCTTCCTGGCTCCAGTTCAGATCTCTCAGCCTGCTAGCACAGATCCTTTGTCCTGCTGACATAGACTTTCTAGCTTCCATCACTGACCTTTGAGCCTTCCCAGCGCAGATCTGTGAAGCAGATCCTGGCTCTAGGCCTCTAGTTGGACTTGCGGGAGGCATTGTTATGGGCTCTAGGTTTTCAGCTGGACTCATGCAGACCATTAGGATCCAGGCCCTCACCTGGATTCCTTGCTCTTTAGTGTGTGGCCAAGTTTCCCACACTCTTTGTATATGATTCTTTGTGTGATTAAAAAATAATCTTATAAAATGTGTCCTGTATTGTATTGTTCCTTAGCAAAAACCCCAATCCACGACAGGCACTAAAGTGTCTTACAGAATTTTGGAAAGATTTTATAACCCGATCTCAGTAGTAGTGGTGTAAGTGTGTATGTATATAAAAATGTTTCACACTATACACTTAAGATGTATGTACTCTGTACATATGCCGTACCTCAGTGATCGTTGTTAGCACATTATAGTTCTTTGATGGTGAAAACTGTGTGTGTGTGTGTGTGTGTAATTTATGTATGCAAAACTGGTATATAAACATAAAGAATATAAAAAGTACCCAGTACATAATGTGGAATGGAGATTTGGGAAAGAACTGTTACGTTTCTGTTCAGTTGGCACCTGTTGCTCTGTTCACTATCCACTTGGAATAATCAAGTGAAAGTATACCTAGCTTGTAGTCCACATGGGACATGTTTGAGTATATAGAATAGAAGAGACTCTCAGTGACATAGATCAAGAATAATAATTGTCTCCAGTCTGTGGCCTCAGAGTGTTATTCTGATGTCATCAGTTGTTTTCCTCTGTGTCCTCTTCCTTATTGTTTAACATTCCACAAATATCTACTGAATACCTATTTTTGCCTGGTATTTTCTAGGCAAGTAGCGATATCAGTGACTCAAACAAAAAAGGATCCCTGTCCTTAGAAGATTTACATGTAAAAGTTCAAAACAGGCTATCAACAAAATCGGATTTCTTCTCCTTTCCTTGCCTCTCTTTGCTTAAGGATCAAGCAAAGCACACTTAAGCAGGAAAACAGAAGCTTGTGTTTTTGTTCCTTCTGTTTTAAGAACAATTTAGTTACTTTCTTGTTGATCAGTAAGGAAGGACTTTTGTCAGTTTGGATTAACTTGGGCATGGCACCTAGCATAATGCCATGTGTCTGGGGAGTGTACTAAATATTTGTAACCTTTGAGAGCATCTGTCTGTGCCTGCTTGCTAGTTTTCATAATTCTTTGCTGCCATATGCCTGCCTTCTCTCTCTTTTTTTCTATCACTTTTCTGAGAAAAGCTAATTTAAGATCTCAAGGTACATTAATGCTCTCTGTAATGCTGTAGCTTTGAGACGATTGAGCCTTAGAATGAGTCCTCCAGGGTAATTAATAGTGCCCCACAGATGGCGCTGTAGAGTCTAGCCGGGAGTCTAGAGTAGTAAGTTTAGGAGTGGGGGTTGTTGTGATGAGTGTTCTCTTCACATATTGTTTAAACTCTTACATTGTGATAGGTCTGTGAAGGTCATGGTGCATATGAAACTACTCAGAGTATTGGAAAGAATGTTAAACATTCAGTGTTTTGACTCAATGTATCCTTTTTGAAGTTAATCCTTTTTAATGCATATTTTATTTTTAATGATAAATTCTTGGTACATGGTGATTTTTAGGAGCCTAGAAATTTTGGTGTGTTATGTGGCATGGGTATTTGTTTTCTGTTGAGATGAGATTTGCATTCAAAGGCTGATGGTGAAACACAAAGTCATTTCCACATGGCAAGAGGGAAGATGATACAGTTTGCTAGAACACAGTTATACCTTGTTGTATAGTGCTTACTGTTCACAAAATGTTTTCACATATTTAATCTTCCTAGTAACCTACTGTATTTCTTTCAACTGCTATGTAGAAACTAAGAAATTATCAGTTGACTTGCCCAAATATCTGGTGGGTGTTAGAATTGGGACTCTGAGGGGACAGGGAGATAGCTCAGTAGAATGGCCCTGAGTTCAATCCCTGGTACCACGAAAAAAAAAAAAAGGGACTCTGATTATAAGGTACACAGATTCTTTTCTGTTACAGCTTTCTGAAAATTTTCTACAGCAAATGTAGGAAGTTGGAAGTTGCTAGAGAGGAAGGGACATTCCACGGACAGTTTTAGTGGTGATTAAGGCAGATCTGAAATTCAGTCTGAAAAGCAGAATGGTTTCTCTGCCCATGAGAAGGATATACTCTGAAGTTTGAACATACTTCTTTGAATTCTAGCTTTGGAAAATGTTTTTGAAGAGTCTACAGAGTCTCACTGCTAGATCAGACGCACAGTGATCTGCCTGTTTACAGCTTCCCAAGAGCTTGGATTACAGGCACATGCCACCATGCGCAGTCTCAATTGCCATCTCAGCATGCCCCCAGCCCCTGCGCCTGCTTGCAGGTGCTTTAATCTGCTGAGCTACTTGGCCGGCTCTGCAAAATGTTTGTGATCTTTTGACTCTGGGCTAACAGGAGAGGTGCTTTAGTAGTCAGAAGAAGACTTTGGAATGAAACAGTACAGATTTAGCATCCCTAATCCAAAATTCCCAAAGCCAGAATGCTGTGAAATCTGATTTTCAGCAGTTTTTGTTTTGTTTTGTTTTTTGAGTCAGGGTCTGGCTTTGCAGTTCAGGTTGGTCTTGAATTTTCTTTGTAGCCCAGGCTGGCCTCAAACTTGCAGCGATCCTCCTGCCTCAGCCTCCCGAGTGCCATCGTACAGAGCTTCTCGACGGTTTTGAGTTTCAGATTTTAAGAGTAGGTGTGCCCAAATGGTAGTTTGTACAAATACTCCAGGGTCTGAGAGGCTCCCAGATCTCGAGCACTTTGAGTCCTGAGCCTGTCAGATAAAGGATACTCAGCTGATATTTCTTAGAGAAGTATTCACTTGGGTTCTGTTTTCAATAATTTTCTTTGTAATTTGTTTCCAGGAGCCTCCAGAAGATGATGCAAACATCATTGAGAAGATACTGGCATCTAAGACTGTCCAAGAGGTTAGTGATTCCTGTTTCTAGTTTTCTGTCACTAGCACAGATTATGTAAGCTCTTTGTGAAGAACTGTTTAGCTAGAGAATCTTGAATAGTCATTGCTCTATTGAATGGAAGTTTGGCCTAATATTGTCTAGCTACTCAACACTTAACTTTTACCCCCATGAAATATTTTAGGACATAAAATTATTAAATACATAGAATGGCTCAAATTTATAGTTTTCTCCATTGTTTTTCTAACCATATGTATTTTTATCCTTCATGTTTTGTGTGGAATTTTTTAAAGCTAATTAAAAGTCATCAGTGGCTGAAAATAAAAGGGAAAAGAATCCTAAAGGCATGGTATTGGGATTTATTTTTCTTTAGACACCTGAGAGTCATTGTGGAACTCCTCTAGACAGAATTTTTTGAAAGAATATGTTGTCACTGAGAGAATAGCTTTATTTTTCCTTTTTCTTTTTCTTTCTTTTTTTAAAAAATGTATTCGGTGCAGGAACTACAGGGTGTTCAGGGTCTCACTACGTAGATCGGACTCGTAGTGATCCTCCTGTTTTCAGCCTTCCACGTGCTAGGATTACAGGTGCGTGCCGCTACGCCTAGTCTCAGTCATTGTCCCAACTCGCCTCTGGGGGCAGGGCTGACAGAGCAGGCAGGGATTGAACCCTGGCCACTGCTGCGCTCTGCCTAAACAAGTGCTTTAATTTGCTGAGCTATCTGGCCAGCCCTGTTTTTCCTTCTGTATCTATAAACATAAACTTCTTGCTGTTGCTCTGTGGGAGTGGTATGGGGGTGCTGGCCATGAATGAAATCACCTCTGCACCAGGCTGCCGTCTAGACATTTGTCAGAGCCCAGCACCAGTTCAGGCTTCCAGCTGAATGCTGTCTCCACCTAAGTTTTGTCTTTTTGGAAGAGACAAGATCTTTTGTTTTTTGTTGTTTTTTTTTTTAGTTTAACATAAAACAAATAGTTATGTATTTGGCCTTTGGAAAACTCAACCAATAGCTTATTAGGAAAAAGCCTAGGAGAATTTAGATGTCCTCAAGAAATCTTTATTTAAACTAGGCCAAGGTGTTGGTTTACCTCTTGTCTTTGGGCTTGGAAGGGTGACTTGCCAGAGATCTGGACTGATAATAGGCTGCTGTGTGTTACAGGTTCACCCAGGAGAACCTCCATTCGACCTAGAGCTATTCTACGTTAAGTATAGAAATTTGTACGTCTATGTAATATATATTTGGATTCTGTTTGAATAAGAATTCCTTTCCCTTGACACTTTATTCTCTTCTATATTTTTAGAAACTGGCCCCTAAGGCATGACCCACAGATTTTGGCTGACTCCAGTTCTTCTGAGGCAGTAGCAGTTAATTTTGGCTACACATAGACTCCCGGGAAAGCTTTTTAAAACTGTTGAGATCCCTCTTTCCTGCAAAACCAGTTGACTCAGACTCAGAATGGGCCCTAAAGAGTGAAAGTTTTCAAAAACTGCCTGGCAGTTGTCGTATGCACCGAGGGTAGAAAACTGCTGTCCTGTAGCGTGTGCCCTTTTCCCACTTGAATGTTTTCACTAGCGTGCCTTGGTAGCTCCCTGGACATTTCACTGGCGTGCACTGGGTAGCCTGCCCGTATCTGCCCATCCTTCTACTTTGAGCCAGTTTCTGGAGAAGCTGCAGAGAGATGGAGTTTTCTGTAGTGCCCCTTAAGACCAAGGCCTTTCTAAGCACAGTCTTAAACAGTTTTACAACAGACCACTCTGCACTTCTGTGCAAGATCATTACCCTGCTTATTGATATCTTAAAGCTCAATCATTTGCTAGCTGTGTGTGTCTCACAATTTGTGTATCTTTGGATAGTTCCTACTTACATTGTAAATGGGCTACAATGGAAGAACTGGAAAAGGATCCTCGCATCGCACAGAAGATCAAGCGATTTAGAAATAAACAGGCACAGATGAAGCACATTTTTACTGAGGTGAAGCAAAACTTACTCATTTGCTGCTTTCCTTGCAGCATTAAATCCTGGGTTGAATTTCAGTTCAAATTGAAGCTATTTGTAGATCTGTTGCTGAGGTCAAATTATACAACATTTTATATGCATATACCTCTGGATAGGAGTGCAGCTAGGTGTGACCTGTCAGAAGAGTCGTGCAGCAAGAGACATCAGATGTCCCTGAGCCTGCCTGTTCTTTGTCCTTAAAATTCTATCATTCATTTTAATGAAATTGTCAAGCCTGCAGAAAAGCTTAATTATGATAAGGGGTTGTTTGTATTTGGTGAAAAATTGGAAGCAAAATGTTAGGTAATAGGCATTTATTTTTTAATTTTTAGTTTTAGTAGTACATGTTTGCAGTACATTATGATTGCATTCATCATGGGGAGTTGGTATGTGTACTTAACACATCTTAGTTACTTTTATGTCCCCTTCCTTGCACCTCTTCCTTTCCTCTCAGTCTCTTCCCATTTGAAAAGACCTATCACCTTGTTTCCTGCTGTCTTTTATTTATATTTTGGGTTTTTCTTTTATTCTTGTGAGATGTGGTCTTGCTGTGCAGTGGCCTTGAACTCACTGAGTAAGCCAGGATGGCCACAGACTTGAGACAGTCCTGCCTCAGCTTCCGGAGCACTGCTGGAATTACTGGCATGCACCACCACACCTGGTTTAGATTTTTCGTATGAGAGAAACAGTGCTTTGTGTTTCTGATTTATTTCTCTTAAAATTGTGGTCTCATAATTGTGATTCATAATCTCTATAAATACATCCTAGGAAATGAAATGCTGTACATTGAGTTTAAAAGAATATTGGAGAAGAATTATTGTAATTTGGAAATATGTTTGGTGTAACAAGCTGTTGTTAGTAGAAAGTATCAGGCTCCAATAGTATGTGGGAAGGTTCCATTTGGGTGGTGTAGGAGAAAAGAAGCATTACAGTAATGCATGGAAAATGTTTTGAACAAATATGTGAAAATGTTGACACCATTTTCTGTGTTTGTTGGGATTATGGTAAACTATTTTCTTTTCCTTTTTTTACATATAGTTTTCACTTTTGAATAATGTTTGAGGAAAAGAAGCACCCAAACTTATTCTTACAGTATAAACTCATTAGTACTAGACCCTAATGATTCCACTCAGATGTAATTGAATTATAGTAATTTGTTGTACACACTTACCCAATTTATTCACATTGTACTGTTTCCTTAAGTGAAAAAATTACTTTAGAATGTCAGTTATCTCCTTATCCCAGTTTAGGGTCCTTTCTATTTAAGCTTAATGTTTGGAACCTGCCCTCTCCATGATTGTATTAAAACCTATAGAGCTGCTTTTGATGACAGTATTCATCTAGTAGGGACTTCTTGAAAGGAAGGAGACAGAGCTGTTCTTTTTTGAGAGAGGGTCCAGCTCTGTGGTTCAGGTCGGCCTTGAACTTACTAGGTTCCCCAGGTAGGCCTCCTGCCCAGTTTCCTAAGTGCTAGGATTATAGGCGTGTGCCACCACACCAGCAGAATCATTCTTGAGACCACCCCCCCACTGGTTATTCTCACTATTTCTTAGAACATTTTGTTCACACTCATTGCTTAACAAGTATTTGTGATGTAGTGAATGGTTTACATGTCCAATTCTTCTGTTTTAAGCCCTGCAAAATAGTCCACATCTTCTTTCTCTTTCTGCTCCTTGGCAGTAGGCACAGGGTCAGTGCCCAGCAATCATTTAGCAGTCCCCAGGAAAGGCAGGAGGATTTGCCTTGGACCACTGTCCTGTTTCAGACTCTTCAGCACTTCCCATTTTGGGGGTGATAGCATCCAAACTTGTCAATATAGCCTACACAGCCTGTGTGTTTTCTTTCTTTCTTTTTTTTCATTAACTTTATTGAAAATCAATAATTACATGCATTAAAAATTGTTGACAAATACTGCAATGTAAAAGATATAAGATATAGGCAGAGTGATTTTCGGAGTAACAGTTCTGAAATGAATACATCACATGCGATTAATAATAGATTGCACATTGTAAATAAATTATTTACAAACTTAAATGAATATAACAAAAATTGTCCAA
>NDGM011050938.1:0-11196 GCA_002564305.1 Octomys mimax | reverse complement strand
CCTCCTCCTCCTCCTCTTCCTCCTCCTCCTCCTCCTCCTCCTCTTCTTCTTCTTCTTCTTCTTTTTGTAGTTTTTTAGGGAAGGGTCTACAGGGTGTTCAGGGTCTCACTACAAGATCAGACCCATAGTGAGCTGCCTGTATACAGCCTCTCAAGAGTTGGGATTACAGGCGTGTGCCACCATGCCCAGTCTCCATCGCGTCTCAGTGCTCCCTGGGTGCGGGGCTGGCATGGCAGGCCTGGGGATCGAACCCCCAGCCCCTGCACCTGCTTGCAGGTGCTTTAATCCACTGAGCTATTGGCTGGCCCCACTAGCATTATTTTCTATCGGGGCTAGTTTTCTCTTTCTTGCTTGTGACATCTAGTATAGTGTTAAAGCTGTTAGAGTGGGCAGCTTTACCTCCCCTTTGATACAAAGGTGAACACTATTAATGATATATTTTTTAATAATTTATTTGGTACAGGGTCTTTTATGAAGCTTACAGGTGTGCCCCACCACGCCCAGTTATGGTGGCCTGTGCAGCATGGCTGGGCTTCCGGTGCCAGCATGGCATGTGGTACAGGGGATTGAACTCTGTTCTTTGCGCTTCTGAGGTGGGTGCTTAGACCACTGAGCTATCTATCTCCCCAGCCCTCTTTTTTTCTGTCTTAACTGTAAATGCGTATTCTACCAGTTAGAGAAATAATAGTATTAATTAAGTTTTGAAAGCAAAGTTGTGTGGGCTTGATGTTTGTTTTCTTTTGGGGAGGTTTTATGCTACATAATTGTTTTGATAAAGTAATAGTATGGGGTTATTCACATTACCTATTATTTCTTGGGAAGTTTTCTGTCTTGCTTAGAATTAGTCTGTTTCCTCTTAGTTACGAATGCATTTGCCTGGAGTTAGTCACAACAAGTATTACCATTTTCATACTTTTGGCTTATTTAGATTGTGATATCCACTCTATACCTGATATTGATTTCTTTTTTCCTTTTAGTTTTGATAGTTTTTTTGTTAATCTCCAAAAGATCAGCTGTCAGCTTCATGTTTTTTATTTTCCTTTGCTTTTGTTTAGTTTGTACTTTGCATGCTTTACATGGAAACTGATGATATTAGTGTGATAGCTTTTCTACTAGGGATTTAGTGCTGTGTGTTTCCCTCTTTTAGGTAGTGTTCCCATGACGTCCTTCAAGTTTTAACGTGTATGACATTCAATCCAGACCTTTTAATATTATTTTCTTAGGCTTATGGGTACTCTAGCAAAATATTAATATTTTTATATGTAGATTTTTAGTGTAAAATTTGCAGGAGTTTTTAGTAAGCTAACTAAAAGAATATGTTATACCTGAATGTTTACTTATTTTAAAATAATTTTAAATGTTTACCTGTTTTTAAAATTAAGCTATATTTTTTTAAGTTCAGTTCTGTTATTCTGAAATTGCTAGTTTATAGTGTGCCTATTTGGTGACATCATTGTATTAGTACCTGATTTAGAAACAGTGGAGACAGAATATATGCTCCTTCAGGACAGAGACATTGATGGTTTATTTATTCTTCCACCATTATTAATCATGCAAATGGTGGATGCTTAATATTTAATGACTTTAGAAGTATCTCAGACATCAGTCTATTCATATTCTGTGAACTGTGTATCAATAAAAAGATAAATGCCAGTTTCTGTACAACATTCCTTTTTATTAGAGATGCAAGAAACTTTAGGAGGGCCTCATCTAAATAGATAAGATACCTAAACTTTTAAGTAAATGCCATATTTCTACAGGTTGATAGGGTCAGAGTAGATTTCATCAAAGTAGTAGGTTGTGACAAGCTTTATAGATAGGTTGAGAGATGCACAAGGGAGTGAAGAACAGCACATGTTGAGAGATTAACAAGAATTTAAGCTGTGTTTGTGGCCTGGTATAAGTTATTCATAGCCATTGAACAGTGAGTTGAATACTTTGCTTTTTCTTTAGTACTGGTCAGTAGGAGTTTTTTGCTTATGAACTATGTATAGCACAAAGTAAAACAAAACATGTGACAGATACCATTAGTTAATTTTCTGTCACTGGCACAATTCCTGAGAAAACAGAAAGGGAAGATTGATCTTGGCTCATGGTTTCAGAGATTCCCTTCGGTAGTCCATGGTTGGTTGGAACACTTGCTTTTACGTCTGTGACAAAGAGTAACATAGCAGAAGGGTATGGTAAAAGAAGGACCCTAACTGCATGACAGGGAAAGGCACTGAAAACTGGATATAGTCCCAGGGGCATGTCCCCATGACCCACTCTTTTCAGTTTGTCCTTACCTAAGTTCCATCACCTTCTAATAATGTTATCAGATTATCTGTGAGTTTCAATCCACTGATGAAGTTAAAGACCTTGTGAACAAATCACCTTCCAAAAACCTCACCTCAACATGTGAACCCTTTGGGGAAATTTTTATAGTTAAAACATAACAAATACTTTTGGGAACATAGATAACTATGTCTTCTAGTGAAAACACACCATCTCTTATAAAGTGTTACTACAAAAAAGAAAGAAAGAGAAACTGATCAGATCTCTAGATCTGACTATTACATTATCAGAATACAGTCATGGAAGAACCAAAAGTTGCCTGGTGCCAGACTATGGGCAACTCTATAAAATTTATAGGAGAAACTGTGCAGTGAAACTCTGGAATTTGTCACAGTAAAAGAAAAGTTAAGTATAAATATTACATTTTTAGTTGTGTGTTGGTGTTTATTGGCATTGATTATAGATACATTATGATTTGTGAGGCTTTGTGTCTAAAATTCACTACTATAATTATAAAAAGCAGTTACTTAAGTTCTTCTGATAACTTTTTGAGATATTTTATTGCTTTAGTCCCTAACATAGTATGCCTAAAATGAGTACTATTATAGTTTAGTTATACACGTAGACCAGTGCTTTTTTCCACTTTAAATAAATCTTTGTTTTGTTTTGTTTCATTTTGAGAGGTGGTCTGACTGTGTAGCCTGACTCAAGCTGGAGATCCTCTGCTTCAGCCTCTCAAGAGCTAGACTTACAGGTGTACCCTACCACGCCTACCTCTAAATACTTCCTGAATTTTTTCTATTGTGTAAAAATGCATTTAAAGTTAAAGATGATCTGTTGATAACTGGCAACTATTTCTGACTTTACAGAGTTTTGTTCTTCATTTTTAAAAGCTTCATTATGAAAGTTTGGTATATAGTAAAGGATATGTTATAATACCATTTTTTAACTTTCTGTTGAATTTTAAAGCAAATCTAATTTTGTAGCATCTCCAGATATTTCAGTAGAGACAAGATGGGATCAGAAAGTACACTAAATATTTAAATTTAAAAATTTTATTGCAGTGAAAGATGTATTGCCATTAATCCTCTTCAGAACAGTTTGCCTTCCTTCCCACACTTAACACTCTTGGCTCTTACTAAAGGTTTAGAAGTCCCTCTTATCTGAATGTTTTTAATTGCATTGTGATGACCGCTTTGATGCCCTGAACTGATTCAAAATGTTTACCTTTCATGGTCATTTTGGCTTTATGGAAGAGCCAAAAGTTGCATGGTGCCAGTTGCATTGGTGAGCACACACCAGAATGATTTTATGAGCCTGTCTTTCTGTTGGATAGTGTTCAGTAGCAGTGTTCACTATTTCAGTCACACCTTATAAGGAGACTGTAGAAAAAGAACTTGCAGAAGTGGCAAGAACAGTGGGATAAGTGTTTGAAAGAGGGGGCAGTTTTTTGAGGGTTTTAATGACATTAACTTTAGTAACATTTTATTTTGATCACCTGTTATATCTATAACAGATGTACTCTCCTAAAGGTAACATTGTAGCATTATGTATATACTAAAATCTAAAATCTAAGGTAATTAACTTCATCTGCAACAATAGATAACTTTGTTTTCCTTTCGTGTCAGGAACCAAGGATATCTATTATGATGTATGGTTAATATCTTAAGTTTCTCTTATGAGTAAACCACCTTACCTTCCCCTACCCCTTTTATTTCCTTTTCTTTGTTAGCAAATCCGAGTCATCTGTACAGTTTCCGTTTTACTGGATCCTGCTTTTTACCTAACATTGCATTTTATATATTCCTCATATGCCTTGTGTTCTGTAAGTTTGAAGTTAGATGAAGGCTTGTTCAGATGCAGGCTTTACTTAGCAGGGATATTTTGTAGGTGTAGTCCCTGTAATTCTTGTATGACTCCAAGAGGAACAGAATGTTTAGCTTTTTGTAATGTTAACATTTATCAGTAGGTTGAGGTGTTTTTGATGCATCATTGTAGTTTGTTTCCATTGTAAGGTTCTCATTATCCTTTCACATAATGGTTGTTAGTAGCAAATGATTACATTTTATTAGTGATAGCAAAGATACTTTTTTATCCAGTATTTATTAGCTAGAATTCCTGTGTTAAGAAAGATCATTTCCATGAACTAGTCACACTGAAGTACATTTAAAAAATTTTCTATCAGAAAAACAGGACAGATTGTGAGTTTCACAAAAACAAACAAACAAAATAGCTGAGGAGATAACCCCCTACCCACCTCCAGTGTAAGGAGTATGGCTTTCTTATTGTACTGGTTAGTGTTGTGGATGCAAGGTTTTAAGGTATATTTTCTAGTGAAGTGCAGTAATGGTTCCTTTCAGAATGCTTTAATTATTTCATTTTAGGCCAAGTGACACACAGAATACCAGTTAATTTGTTGTTTCTTGAAGTGTCTTTTCTTGTTCCTTAACTTCTGTTAGTCATTTCTAAGTAAGTTCTGGTTTCTGTGATTTTGGAAAAAAAATTATTCTTAAAAACCACAATAATGTGGGTTCCAAAGTGGGTTCTAGTTGTTTAGTGTTACTGCGTAAAGGCCCTTTCCATCGACAGTTTTTGATAGAACCATGTTAGGAGCTCATTTGTTTCTAATTCATATTTAAGGGTTTATAGTTTAGGTGTCTTTGATTTTTATATTTGTATCTGTAGTGCACTGAAAATCTTGTTTGCTAACACTGACTTGTTTGCTAATAGCTTTTTAAAAGGCAACATCAGTGTTGCACTTACATTATTAAGTTTTCTGTAGACTCATTTTTGTCTGTAGTGTATAGTCCACAAGCAATAGTATAGTCATGGAGCTTTATTGAGAATTTCCTTTGTGTTTTGTCACCAGAGTGATTAAGTTTGTTTCATTTTTGGTTTTAAACTTTTGGGGAATTTTGTTTTTTTTCACTTTTTTTTTTTTAAGTTTTCTAAAGTCAAACCTGTTAAGCTACATTCAGAGAAGTCTCATCAGCTTACTCTTACAAGCTATATTTTTTTTCTCTTTATCTCATTTTTTTTTGTTTATCCCTCATTAAGTCAATGTAAGCAAGTGTGAATTTCTTCTTGCCATCTCATTCCCAACAATAAATTATAGATAGGACAGTATAAATATTTTATACCTTTACACTTGAGTTAATGATATTGTCCTTTGAGAGCGCTTCATGACTCTATGGGAAAAGTTCTTTCCTACTGTATAGTTTTTCATAGACAAACTTGAATTTTTTTTATCCCATTAGAGTATTTTACTATTACAGATAGTGTTATAGTCAATAAGTAGTCTAGTGTATATATATTTAGCAGATGGCAGTATTTATTTAGAATAGCTGCTAGTTTGAAATTAAGTTAATATATAAATACAGATGTAAAATGGCTATATATAAATTGTTGACTTTATTATTTATTTATTTTTTTAGTGTAGGGATTGTGTTTTATTACCTGGAAAGTGTGGGTGCATGTTTTCTGTAGCTTACCGAACTCGTTATAGGTTTGGAGTTTAGTCAGTCTGGTAGGTGTGATAGTATCCAAACATAACATTGGATTTGGTTTTGTTTTATTGAGCAAAATTAAAGAGAATTTCAGTTTAATGATAGTTTCTGTTTCCTGTACTTTTATTAATCTCTTGCTTTGTTTCCATAGAGTAAATGGTCTTTAAAAAATGTTTTTGTATGCTTGTAGTTTATTTTAGATTCCATTTTTATCTAGTTATTGAAAAATTATTTCAAAATTTCATGAAAACAGTTGAACTTTGTTGTTTTTTTCTTCTCTGTTTCATTGAAAATGGCTCTTGGATTTGACCAAATACTATATAGTGGAATTTATTGAGTATTCATTAGTTTCTTGTTCTTTTAAAATGATTTTCGTAGATATTTAAGTGAATGAGCAACATACACTGTAAGAGAATTTTAAACTGGCACATCAATAATAGAACTGCACAGCTGTTGAAAGAATAAAAAGGATTTTTGTGTATTGATTTTAGGGTCTGTTAAATGAGAGGATGATGCCTGTTAGCCCTGTGTTTTGGTAGGAATATTTAAGATATATCTGGAAGGTTTGAGGAAAAGAATTGTATGAAACTTAAAAATAGTTTTGGAGGGAAGAGAACTTCTTTATATTTTCTGATTTTTTATTTTATTTTTTGAGCTGATGTTTTCTAAGTTAATGTGTTTTTTTGCAGGGGGAGGGTGAGACAGGTTCTTGCTATGTAGTAGAGGCTGGCCTTGAGCTCATTATGTAGCGCAGATTGGCCTTGAACTTGTGATGATCCTCTTGCCTCAGCCTTCCAAATGCTGGGGTGCCCATTAAAAAAAGAAATGTTTCATTTAAAAAAAAAAAACCTTTAAAATATCAACAAGGATTATCTGGCCAGAAAGATTCTCATCCATGCTTTCTTCTATGTTTGTATTAAAATAGGTAGTATATATTATTTTAAAAGATGAAAATACAGGACACAGTTCTTTGATTGGCTCTTCTGGTCTTATATCCTGGTAGTTGAAGATTAGAAAGTAAAACACTTACATCTAGGGATAGCTGTATTTGTAGGAGATGTCATGTTGTAGGCTGTGTTCTAGTAAACTTATAAAAATCATTTTTATATGTGCATTGTCTTCACTTAATTTTAGCCAAAGAGTGTTATGTATAGTGTCTTAAGTTCATTACGTTATCCTTTTTCTTAGTATTTATATACCTTGCTCATGAGATAATTTGTTATGGTATCTTAATGGACCATACTTAAACATTTGATAAAGATGATTCTAACAACACATGTATGGTTTTACTTGAAGGTCTTAAACTGCCATCTTGATACTTTTTGGGCTTAATATTTTTGTTTATATTCTTTTACAGAAATCTTTTATTTTGAGTGATATTTTGTTAGCTTGACCTTGTTTTCTCCCTAGAATCTTTTGATTTTTTTTTCAAAATTTAATTGTGAAAATGTTAACTCAATCTATAATAAAAAGCTTGAACCTTATCAGTATTATCTCATGTACTTTATATTCTGTTCCTTACCCTGTCACAGATATCTAATGCAATGATTTCTTATTTTCAATGATTTTTTTCCTGTAAATAACAAAAATAGACATTTAGCCTTCTATACCCATGGTTTTTATCTGCACTGGTGTTTCTCTTTAAATTTTAAGAAATGCTTATATTTTTCATTTAATACAAATTTGCTCATTTTGTAGTTTTAAAAATTAAATTCTGGTTACTGTTTTATTGGTGAGTTGGTGCTGATATTTTTGAGGAGGTTGATTCATAAATGTTTTTGGTATGACAAGTTCTTGCAACCTAGTTAAAAATTATTTTTTGCTATCTCTTTCTTTGCATATTTTAATTTTTTTAGTGTTTTTCTGAATGTCTTTGTTAAGTGTTGGAATACTTGAAGCTTTTGCTTGGTAAACACTACAGCAGTCAACACAAAGGTTTCTGTGACCCAAAAAGATAGGGAGATTCCACCCCTCAAGCAGGCAAGCAATTAATTATGCTGTAGCAGATGCCAGCTATTGTTGTCTAATGCAGTTCAGTTCTTACATTCATTATTTGTCTGGAGATAGACCCGGATTCCACAAGACTGCCTTCCAGATGCCAGTCCCAAATTGTATCTGTTCCCCGATCAACTTAAATTGGGATTAGAAAAAGCTTGTACATGCCTAAAGGATTTTACAAAGAATAGGACTAAGAAATGTGTGAGGTATGGGAAAAAAAGGCATGGAGAAATATCCAGGTCCTGATCAGTGGACAGAGTCCTAGTAGTAGATGAGGTTAAGCTGTTTATCTCAAAAGCTAAATGAAAAAATAATGGAGAAAGTAGGAAAGAAATTTATTCAGTAAAGCCAAATGAGCTTTTAAAAATTTATTTTTTGGTTACAGGAATCAAACTCAGGGCCTTGTATTTGCCAGGCAAGCACTGTACCGCTGAGTTACATCCCTGTTCTCAGTAAAGCAATATGGGAAGGGAAAGGGAGACCAAGCATTCCAGGCTATGCCTTCTTCATTCTTGTCTTTAAGGAACAGTGAAAAAAGCTTTAGGTTTAAATAAAGGAAAGTGAGGAGGGGAATTGGAAGATGAGGGCAACAAGTATGCATAGTTAAGCAGTCTTGGTCAAGCTGTGGTCTGGTTGATCATTATATCTGGTCTCTGCTGGCTTTGGGGCAGTCTGTCTCTGGAGATTCTTACTGTGAAATGATTGCTTCTGCCTTGTTTGTTCCCACTTAGGTAGACAGTTCAAATCAGGAGGTGATCTATCTGCAAAGTCGACTCTTAAGATTTCTTCATATTTATCTTCATGTCATCAGTCTTAAAGCCCAGAGGAGGGGCCTGGGAGATGGCTCAGTGCAATAAGTGCTTCCCTGGCAAGCACAAGGGACTGAGTTCAATCCCCAGTTCCGCAAAAAAAAAAAAAAAAGCAGAGGAGGTTAGATAAATGTATTTGGGGATTTTTAGATGGACACTCCTTAAGTACTTTACATGTCTGCATAGAGCTGAATAGAAATCTGACTCAAAATTTAAGGTATTAAGGAGACTCATACTGTACAAAATAAATGAAAGACAGGCACAAATAATCAGTGCTTAAGTCCCTGTTACAGATACTCTACAGGGCTATGTAGAAGCTTTCCAAACTCCATTCTTTTAGATTTTTAGGGAAACTTAAGGACATTTGCATGATTGATGAAATTACTGGTCATTGCTGACCAACTTAAACTTCTTTCTCAGAGGTTGGAGGCTGATACTGAAAGTTGCATGCTTCTTACCCTATCAGGTCTTCTTTCAGTGACCTCCCTCACTCTGAAGTTACCCTATAACCTATAAGTCAGCTTACTAACTTACAAAAAGGTCCTGTCATTTTGGAGATTTTCCAATAATTTTAGGCTTTTAAATGTCAGGAAAGGGGGTGAAGACCAAATACATATTTCAGAAGATCACAAATTTTAATACAATTTTTAAGGTTTTTAGTTATTGGTGAAATACAGACGTAGACATTTGTGACCATTTTGTAGAATTTATCAGTATTTCCTTTTATGTTTAGTTTCCTTATGTCTTAAAAGTCTTTACAAAAAATTTTAGAGATATTTTACATGTATTCATTGAAAACATCTCAATTTTCCTGTTTATATTAGTCTCCGTCCAAAATTCTATTGTGTTTGTGAATCTGGTAACAATCCAGTTCCCTTTCATTTACCCCAGTTAAGTTAAAGAGTTAGCCAATTAAGTTAAAATCATGAGTGCCATTTTTCTCTCCATGTTATATGTACATGTATCTTACAATGAAGGTTGCAGAGCACTGGCATAAATAGGGTAGAAGTTGATTTCTTACAAGTGGAAGTCCTGCTGGTGTGAGAAAATGTTATTAGTGTACTCCATAATATTCACTTTGCCTAGTTTCTTTCATGCTGTTGGTTCACTGGTCCCTAATCTTTTGTTTTTGGCTACCTGGGCTGATGCATAATTGTGTAATTCTTTTTGAAGAGAGGAGGAGGTTAGACTCCCTAGAGATTGTTTATTTTGTTGTCTTTTAAAAACAATTAACTTGGTTTTATTGATCCTCTTCAGCATGCCATTTGTGTGTGCGTTTTGTGGTTAACATATATATATTGCAATACGAAGACTTGACTTCATGAACTTTGCGCTGAGCTACATCCCCAGGCCTTTTAAAAATTTCTTACTTTGAGATAGTTGTGCCAGGTTGCTGAGGCATCCTTCCACAGCTTCCCAGATTTGTGGGAACCACAAATGTGTACAACCACATAGGTGTACAACCACATACCAACATGTTTTCAAGCTTTGTCTTGTACATTTTGATAAGTTATATGAGTTAAGTGCTTTCTAGTTTCCCATATCTTTGCTCTGTGTTTCGTAGAACATAGATACTACCGTAGTTTGTACCTTCTTTCTCAGAATCTGACTTTCCTCAGGAACTTGATATTTGTGTCCTTGGCCCACATCTGTTGTGATTCCCTAGATTTCTTTAAAAGGAGAAAGTTTATGACCAGATCTAATCCTGGATTCTAGAGGAGGTCAAGGACTCATCATCTTTAGTCTGGCAGTTCTTGCCTTACAGATAGCCCTAGCTTTTTACCTAGGAATAACAGATGGTAGTTGGATTGAAAAAGTAAAGAGAGAGCTCAGTGGCATAAGCACCTGCCTGCCTGGCAAGCAGGAAGTCCTGCATTCTATCCTTGGTGGCAGGGGGGGGGGGGAGAGTATATATTGAGAAGTATATTGAGAAGAATATACAATAAATATGATAATAATAATATTAAAATTAATGAATTAATGCCAAATAGCCTCAAATTTGTAATTTTGTGCTTTGTTTATGTGGTCTCATTTTTTAAATGTTTCTTCCTTGGATTTTCATATAAATTATATCATCCTTTGTGGATGTTTTCCTAATTATTTCTTTAGGATGCTAGTTTTTTGTAAAGTTATTAATACACAAGCAGAAGTTTCTGTGGTCAGAGGTAGCAAGACACATGATAGTCTTTAATTTCTTTTCTTAGTTGAATAGATGAATTTTTTAAAGAGTACATATTAGTAAACATTTTGATTCTGAGTTTTAAGTACTGTTAACATGATATGTATCAACAGGCACTAAAATGGAATCGTGGTGTTATTACCATTAACTCATATAATTCATATATATTGTAAGTTAAACAAATGGATGATAATATTTCTTGTAAAATTGTTTCATCAGTAAGTGATAATTTTGAGTATAGTAGTTGTGAGATTTTTATTCAGTGGAGAGATGAACATAATTACTTTTTTTTTTAATGCCAGTTGTGTCTTACTGTAATACTTTTTAAAATTTTATTGAGAAAACAGCAATGAGACACTTTCAAAATTGATTAATAGGACAGTTTCAATAATTAATACATTGCATATTATTATCTTCTTAGTGGTTATTC
>NDGM011050914.1:0-19028 GCA_002564305.1 Octomys mimax | reverse complement strand
TCCTAGCGATTTGATTTGAAACTGTCTAATTGCTACTTGTTTATCAATAAAATTATGAAAAAATAAAATTAAATAAATAAATAAAATAAAATTAATAAAAAGTGGGAAAACAGTTTATTGTATAAAGTGGCTTTAAAGAGTTTAGATCAAACATATATGTATGGTAACTATTATAAAAAGAGAGAAACGATAATTTTAAGTTGAAATATAATATTATATGAGAAATAGTGTATCAACCTACAGTAAAGAGTACTTTCAATTGTTTCCACAATAAAAAAACAGCAAACCATGTGTGAGACTTGTAAAATACGTACCTAAGAAAATATTTCAGCTCTATGTGACAGATGTTAACTTTATGATGGTAAGAATTTTTTTCAAAACAAATATATGTAGTCAAGGAAAATTATTTGTATCATACATGCTGATTTAAAAACAAATTTTATATTAAATAAAAATAGTCAATAACATTGGTATCAAAGATGGTGGACATTTTTGTGATTAACCTTAATAAGCATACCAAACTTCACTACTTTTCTCATTTATTTGCTTCTTGAATACTGAGAAAAATGATTGTAATCATCTCTCTTCAACTGGAATTTTGAGGTAAATTACATTAAAAGTTCTTAAATTTACAGGAAACTTTCATTGTCTGAAAACCTCTTTCATTCTTTGCCTAAGCATATCAAGAAAAATCAAAATTACATTAAGGCAATCTGAGCACGATATACACAAACTGGGTGTTACTTACTTTTGTTCTCAGTGCTTGATTTTAAATTATCTATTTGAATTTCATTGTCAATGATTCTGATTCAGGGTTTCACGTAATTTGAATATCGTACTTTCTACTTCAACTCCAAACTTGCACAGTGTAACTCATTCATGGCCCTTAAATTGATGTAAACGCTTTGCTGCTAAAAATTTGTTCTGGTCACTTTCATTAAAATGTTGAATTTTTTTTCTCCATACTTTACTTATGCTGTATCTGCTGGTAAGTAAGACAATATGGGGAGACCTTTGAAATAGTTCCCATATCCAGACACATAGTGTTGTGTTATATTGATGAAAATCTAATGACGTATTGCTATACATCATGAGATTTCTATTTTGACCTGTTTAACAGTTTCTATACATACCAGGAGAGTGATTCAAAGCATTTTACATATTAAATTACTTATCAAAACACAGCATATATAGACCTTGACATTTGGTAAAGAACCAAGGATTTCACACACACACACACACACACACAATTTTTTGAGGGACCAGAACAAATCTTGACCAGAACACAGATTATGTGACAGAGATGTGATTTCTTAGAAAATAGAGCATACTCATTAAGACGTGCATTCAGCACATATGTAAGGGACTGGATTATTTCTGTGATCACCTGCAAATATGCAGTAGGCTGTTGCTTTTACAAAAAATCTATAACAATAATGTTGCAGAAAAGGGAAAAACCTGTCAACATTCTGTTAGTTGTAATTTTTCTGCTTCAGTAGCCTATCAGTAGGTCTAACTCTAATATCAGTTTTGAAGCAAAAATCCCTCGTTATTTTATGGTCATGTGAGTAAGTAATTTTAGGATGATTATACATTGACTTCTTAGATTGCTTTTTCTTTTATTTTCTTTCATTCCTAGAGTAATCAGAGGACAAAGTAATGATTACAATGAATGCCAATATATGATTCCTTCGTAGATGTGTTGTTTTACTCCTCAATTTATTTTCTATATATCTAGAGATTTAAAAGTGTATATGACAACAAAAAGGCTCTCAATAAATGCAATCAGAAATAAGCTATATTGATTACCCCTCAAATTGTTCATTTACACATTGCAAAATAGTCAAATTCCAGCTTTTAATCATACCTGAAAATTGTCTTAGCTAAAGTGATTTACATTCACTTAAGTATTGGCTGTCTTAGAGAGTAAATTCTTATTCTATCACAGTTAAGAGTGATAACGTTATTTTTGATATAATACAATATTTTAAAATTGCAATTGTTCTTTAAGAATTACAGTAGGCAAGGAAAAAATTTACAAACTGCCTTTTTACCGCATATGAGCAGTTCTTAAAAGAGTTATGTACAAAGATTTGAAGGTTCACTATCCGCTTTTCAGTGACAGACAACACAGCAGCATTACGAGAAGGAAACGGCACCTTATGGTACGTTTCTACTCAGCAAAACCAAATCCTTGAAGATGCTTAAAAATCAAAGTTTGTTCTTTAAAGTCACCTGTGTTTTAATACAGTACAATCTATTAATGTTAAAATAATTTGTAAGTGGATGAAATTATAAGTATCCCAATACTGTGCACATGGCTCTACTCTCCTTACATGTGCACGGCAGTTCCCGCGCTGAGCTCCTTACATGTAATTTGTCATCTTTAATAAAAAGCTTATATTAAAAATAAGATCCTTAAATACTACCTATTTACATGAAGATAGTTGCATCAAAATAGTATTAATCAATAATGAGTTATTGAATTAAGGTTTAAAGTACATACATATTTCTACTATTAGCTTGAATAATTCTTGCAAGAAAACACTCTATCAGCACAAAGCATTTGTGTCAGCCACTTGTGAAAATCTGCTTGCTCTTTTATCAATCTCTATTTTAAGCTTAAATAAGTATATTTGAAGTATAAAAGTGTCCCTGTAGCTCCATTTCTCAGGCACTTTCTTCCATCCCCACCCCACACCAAAATTCCTAGCTCCAGCAACCTCTATGTTGCATTCATATAAATCTATACTTGCTGACAAGGAAATAGTATCTTGATCAAAATGTTTTGACTACTGGGAGGCTGTGAGGGTTTACTTTTAATGTTATTGCTTTCTTTTGTTTTGTTTTTTTAAAGTACCAAAGTACAAAACAAAAACAAAACAAATAGTACCAAAGTACAATCCATTGTCTTACTTGATTTTTTTAATAAAGACATTTCTGATGTATAAATACAGAGTAGAAGCTATGAAAGCTCTTAGAAAGCATCCTTACTGTTTTTTTTTAGATCCCTAGCTCATCACCCAAGAAATTACTTGCTGCCCAGTAGTATCCCTGTTGCTTGAAAGAGCTCTTGCAATTTTGGAATTTCCCTGCCTCTGGCTTCCAGAGAGTAGCTTAATGCAGGATAAATCGGGCCCATACGTGGAGATCAACTTCAGCTGTCGTTTCTCCTAGCTGCCAGCCTCTCTGCTGAGATTACCTTAAGCACTGCCAAGAGTGACGGTTTCTAAACTCCTGAGCTGTGTTCTGTCTCCAACTCAGTTGCCGACTTGGACGGTAGCCTCTTTTTATGTCTCCTACACCCTTTCCTAAAAACAATAGCTCGTAACTTCCTTAAACACTCTCTTTCTAGGCTAAGAGCAAAATATGCTGTCATGACAAAATTTCACTAACTCCTTGTTTTGTTTTTCTGGTCCTTGTTTGAAGACTAAAATCAAAGTGCATATAATCAGTTCTTAAAAGAGATTTTAAATATAAAGTGAACTTTGATAATCCATGTTCACCATCATGTTGTGGCAAATGTGCAATTATAGACCATTCGCCACCAATGGTCTAATGTTTGCTAACTCTTACATTCGAGTATTTAAAATTTTAGTTGAAAAAATATTAACCTTAAAAAGTTTTCCTCTCTAAGCTTATTTAAATAAAACACAAAAGCATCATAATGGAGAGTCCTGTGGTTTGAACCTTTGCCTCAAGCTAGGACTGAGGACGCCCTGGAATGTCTCACTTTGCTGCCTTTCAAAATCTTTCCCCACAGACACAGCTCTAGGTGCCAGCTTAATCCCCCAGAGATTTGAAGCAGATGACAATTCTTTAATATTATCTTGATACTGTGTCTCGGGGTCTTGGTGAATCCATGTTGTGCCTCACGCTTAGCTCAATTTGACAACTCCTGTTTGTTATAAATCTCTACCCATTTTTGTCTTTCCTGTGGATAATTTCTAAGCTGTCAGATGTAGACAATAATTTCTTCCATTTTGGAGCACCTGTATACAAAGCATTCTCACATCTTACTACCATTGGATTATGATCAGAAAGCCAATCCTCACAGTAACCCTCTAGTACACACAGTGTTTCCCTTGATTACAAAACTAAGATTCTAAAAGGCCTGGATACCTGTTTTATGCAGTCAGACCATCTAATGAAGCTTCCATCTCTCAAAGTCTTTTAAAAAGACCTTATTTCACTAATGTATTTCTCTTTTAAGAAGAGCTTTAATATATGCTTTATAGAAATTTAAACAATTATAAAAATTTAAATTATGGAAAAAAAAAACATCTTTTATATACCTAAATACTTTACTATCTTATAGTCTTGAAATAAGAGCATATGGATCTATAGATAGAAGCTGGTACATCTATTTAATTTTTTTAGGCACTTCCTTTTATTTAATCAAAACAGAGTTTATGCCAATCTTTGATTATATTACATTGCAAGAAAAAATAAACTCAGCAAAGATAGTTTTGTTAAACTTGAAGATCATAGAGTTGTTGAATGTATGTTGTTGACTTAAGTAGATTTCTGACTCTAATGTTACTTGGATCGTGTTAAGTGTACATTTAATATCATTGTCTAGGTTGCTCAATTAAGGGAACACTTGCACCAATGATAACAAATACAAGACCTTCTAAAAAAGAGCGTGTATCGTTCCGTGACAATCCTCTGCAGCTCAGTGGTGGATGGGGAAGTGGCAAAAGGAAGGCAAAAAGTTCCAACTAGTCCTGCAAACTTCAGCATTCCAAACACATGGCAAACTGTTGATTTTTTGAAAGAAGTCTGGATATCTGGTCAAATTACCAGTTGGATGCAAGGTTTTAGAGCACTGTATTTGATTTGTTTTATTATATATGTCTCACAATTTTGTTTTTCTGGCACAGTTATCCTCTTTCCCATCTCTAAAACAAAGTTTGCCACTCTTCCTGTGTGCATGTGGAATGGCCTCCGGAAAACTCGTTTTGGAAATAGTGCCCTGGAATTTGCATATGCAACTTCTTCTTTTGCTTATATTTTTATGGCACATGTATCCAAGATGGTTTTTGTTACCAATGATACATTTTAGTTCTATACACATCTGTAAGAGAATGTAACTGTTTTACTGGTATTGTTTAATGTAGGTTTAATAAATTTAAGTAATTAATATATTAATGACTTTTAATCTACCAGACTACTACAAATGTGTATTTTAAAAATGAATCAATACACAAAGTTATTCAAAATAAATTGATTTCTTTTTTAAATTTTAAACTATGTTACGAAATCATAAGAAAGTGTACATACAGTTTAGGCTAAAATAAAATGTAAATTTATGTAATTAGTTATGTAATAGATTAAATATTTATGTGTAATATTTCATTCAGGCATTGTATATTACCCTGGTCCATTATAACATATATCGGTCAATTTTCTAGTTCTTTAACATGATTCTACTGACTCAAAATATACTATCATTTATCTTTCATTAAATTGCCTTTAAATGATTATTTTAAAATATATTCATCTAACCAAAAAAGTGGGATAGAAATGAAGGACCCTTTTCTATCTGTATACTCAAAATAGTTAGGATAGATATACAGCTCCATTCTCTTAATTCAAGGAATAGAGAGGTTTGTTATAACAATATTTGAGACAAGATATCATGTCTGCATCTTGTACAATGAATAACCACTAAGAAAACAATATGCAATGTATTAATTATTGAACATGTGCCAGTAATCGGTTGTGAAACTGTCTCATTGATATTTCTTTCTCAATAAAATTATTTTAAAAATAAAAAATAAACTAAAACTGACTTAGCAATAAAAATATATTCAAAGCTCAAATTTATCATTGTATAATTTTTTTCAAATTACCAACCAATTTCTATGAAGCCTCAACTATTCTGAGGTTAATTTTCTGTCTCGTTAAACATGATTTCCAGATTGATGCCTTTGACAGTGTTCAGAGGGTACGTTCGTCCCTCATGTCTAGAACCAGTTAGTTTCCACAAAGCTAAGTTCATAGTTCTCCACCAACTCTCTATACATGCGTGTCTGTGTAGCAGAATACAGTGAACTTTAGATTTTCCTATTACTTTTCCTACTCCTTTCTGAAATATTTCATCTACAGATGAATAAGTAAGAGTTAGAGATCCATTTATTTAGTTTGTGTTCCCCGTCTACTTTCATGTGTCCAGTTGCATTTCACACCTGCAAATCTGCCTTAACTTGATTGAGACAGAAATGTTAGTGGACGTTGGGCTGTCATTCTATAAAAACACAGATTTGTATGTTGCAGCCTCCCCGTTGAGCTACATGTGTACTTGTTTTATGAACATGCTATTAGGTCAACCTTTCGCTCATAGCATCCACAAATCAACATAATGTAATGATGGAAAATATTTTATCTTAGCTTACTGTCAATGCTTCAGGAGAAAACCACATTAAAGCTGATATTGATAGAGTTTTATGGTTCATGTACTCAAATCAGTGAAGTGGAAAGACTAGTATTAGAAGTGAGATGCTTATGATTAACCTGTTATAGGGTCTAGAAAAATATGCAGTTTTCCTCTTCAGTAATGTGTGGAGTTATTTCATAATATTAATTGTGACTGAAATGATTGCCGCTGATACTCCTAAATTTGTAGGTGGTGATTGATGCAAAACTCAATAAAACTGTCTCCTAAATGTGGTAGTAAACTGGAAGTTCTTTATGGTGTTGGTTATTGTGTCTGGCCGTAAGAGCTAATTTAAAAAAAAATCCATGCTCGAACCTACCATTTTATAGCACTCGTTTATTTGTATATATAAAAATAAAAAAGTAAACGGAAATATTAAGAATTTAATAAAGCATAAAAAAATTTGAACCAATAAATTACTTTGCTTCCAATTTTGTAGAGGAGACATTTCAGTAAACACTTGTCTTTAAGGTTAAGATACATTTGTCTTTAAGGTTCATGCAGATAAAAAGGAGCCTATCTTGTCATTTAGTTAATACTAGATTTTATATTAACTATGATGGACATAGGCAATGATATTGTTCAAGGGTCAGTCAAATAGCTCAGCAGATTAAAGCGCCTGTTTAGGCAGACACAGGGCTGCAAGTTTGATCCCTGGGCCTGCTGTGCTAGCTCCACACTCAGGGCGTACGATTGAGACCGTGTGGTGGTGCACCCCTGTAATCCCAGCACTTGGGAGGCTGTAACAGGAGGATCACTGCAAGCCCGATTTATGCAGTGAGACCCTGTTTACCCCTGTACACTCTGTCCTAAATACAAGAAAAAAAGATGCTGCTCAAATCCAGGGCCCAAAGTGACGTTTTTGTCTTTTCCTGATCCTGTGTTCTATCTCTACCCTCTTTCAAACCCAATTCTCACCTTCCTGTCTCCCACCCTTTGTGCTGTAACAAAGAGTTACCACCAGTCACTTTTAGTAAGATCAGTAAAGTGCATCCCTAGTCACAGAAAGCCTTGGATTGTGTTGAATAGACTGTTTAGGAGTGCAGGATGTTTTGCTATGAGAGTTAGCTCTGTTGGTGAATGGAGAAAGCCCTTTACAAGGTCTGAACTACTGCCAGCATCTTTTTGCACATAGAACACTAGGAGAGATCTTTTCAGTGTCTTGCTATGTATTTAAAATGTTACAAGATATGAGTACTAATTTGTTACTGTGCTCAAAAGTTAGTAGGAAATGTAGCTCTCAAATTTGAAAGAAGAAAACACTAGACTTGTATAACAAAAGGCAAAGCATTTTTATAAGTATTATTATTTTGCCTCAGTTAGGCACAAAAGTATAACATACCAACATTCATGGAAGTCAGTTTTAAGTTTTTCATTATTGAAGAAATGAAGAGTGTATTTTATTTAGAAATAATAAATTGGGTTAAAATGTTTTAGAATAGTACATTATACATGAGCAATATTTAAAGATCTGTATCTACTTTTAAATCTTTATATTATCATTGTGATAAGCTTTGATTCTTGTAGTTTACTATGCTGTTTATTAAATTGGTCAATTCTATGATCCTTCTCTTAGTTGCTTTAATTGTCTCTAGGTTTTCTCAAAATTTGGATAGCATCAATCCAAAGTTCAGACTAATGTATACTATAACCAAATTAACTGCATAAGCTTTTTGGAAGAGAGACTTACTTTTGCTTTTTTAAAACAAAAGAAAATCATTTTCATTACAGAGATTAGTTAAGAAACTCTTCCTTTATTAGTATATTTCTGTGTTAATCATGTTTCCCAGCTAGTGAAATTTCTGTCATCTTACAGAGTATAAAACTTATCATATGGATTAATTTTCATGACCATACTGAGCAGAAAGTGAATTATCTAATGAATATATTTTTTATTTATTTTCTTAAAAATTTAATATAATTAGTACAGGGTCTATAGAGTCTCACTACACAGATCAGACTTGTTGTGATCCTCCTATTTTCAGCCTCCCAAGTGCTGGAATTACAGGCAAGTACCACCACACGCAGTCTCAATCTCCCTCTCATTGCACCTTGGGGACAGGGCAGGCACAGCACCCCAGGGATCAAATCCTGATCCTTGAGCCTGCCTAAATAGGTGCTTTAGTTTGCCGAGCTATCTGGCCAGTTCAGTATACTTTTTTTTTTTTTTTTTGTACTTGGGATCCAACTTGGGACCTTTCACTTGCCAGGCAGATGCTTAAACCACTGAGCTATTTCCTTGGCACTGAATATATTTTATTTTTATTTCTTTTCTTATTCTGTAGAAAATAAAGTAGAATATATGTCTTTTTCTTTTGTATTTAGGACAGGGTCTCAGTATGTAGATCAAACTTATAGCAATTTTCCTGTTTTCAGCCTCCCAAAAACTGGGATCATAAGCGTGTGCTGCCATGCCCAGTTTCAATCACCATCTCAGCGTACCCCAAGGGCGGGGCCATCAGAGCAGGCCAGGGATCAAAACTCCGGCCCCTGCGTCTGCCTAAGCAGGCAATTTAAATCCACTGAGCTATCTGGCTGGCCTTTTGAATATACTTTAATTGATAGGAAGAAGACCCTTTAGAATTTTATGAAATAGTAGATGTCATGGTTAATTTCCAAGTAACAACTAATATAAGATGTTTGTCTATTTTGGTGTATGATGAAATCAATTATAAACCAGGACACTTTGGTTTTTCTATGTGGAACTGTTTCTGTGATAAATTTTGGTGAAATTCAGATAATCTGATAAAAATTCTCCAAGCTGATAAAAATCTATAATCTACATATGTGCTGTCTAATATATTAGCCATTAGGCAAATATGCTAAAAGAACATGTTAAAAATGTTTAATTTCAGTAGAGATACAAATATACAATATATATGTAAAATGCATATAAAATGTCAAGGATTTACCATGAAATATATAAAGTTCATCTATAGTTTTATGATGATAGTGTTAGCAGTATTTTTATTTTTTAAATCTCAATACTAGAAAGTTTCAAATTACAGACATAGTTGACATGATATTTCTGCTAAGTAGCAATGATTAGCGCAAGTTTTATAAAGTGATGTAGGCAGGGTTTTTTACAATTCTAGGACAGATAGGTATTCCAGAAGATAATGCACAAACATTCTAGTTTATTAGAAAAGGGAACTTTGATTCTGCTAAAGTCTGTAATATTATGAAGCAAAGACAAATGCCATCATGTTATGGTTTTAGACCTTGAGATACCATCATGGAACTGAAGTCTGACATAATTGAATTTCATTCTCCATTTTCTATATCTATTGATTTTTATTTGGTTTTAATGAGAGACCATTATAAAGTCAAGTTGGAGTCTTTTATGTTATAGGTGATAAAAATAGGAGTAGCATTCATATTGTTACCTATGTTATATTAAGTTTTACATATATACATTTGGTAGGTTTTTCAAATAATATGTTTTGGGCTGTGCTATGAAGGAGTTCTCATAATGGGAGCCATATTACATTTGCCACACACAAATCCTGTGTTAATCTAAGGCGCAGTACATGAATAATGAGAAGAGTTGCATGAGTAAACACAACACATTTGAATGAAGACAAATCTAGTGCGTTTATGACTTCTGCATTTTTTTTTTTTTTTTTTTTTTTTGGCGGAACCGGGGGATTGAACTCAGGCCCTTGCGCTTGCCAGGGAAGTGCTTATTCCTTCCACTGAGCCATCTCCCCGGCCCCACGTTTATGACTTCTGAAAGCCTGTTGGTACAACGTGGATTGGGGTCTCCCACCAACAATTCACCCTTCCCTCCAAAGTATGTATTTCATTTCCTATTCTGCGAAGCTAAAGTTTTACCCAAAACATAAAGTGAAACTTCTCACGTGACTCCCCATGCATAGCACGCATGCTTGGCAGAATCCGAGGGCAACGGGCCAAAGTCTCTACTAGCCTTGTATGACTGTATGAAGACTGCTGGTGCCACGAGAGAGCTCAGCAAGGAAGTGTTCCTGGAGCAGGAAAGAAGCACATGGGTAATGTCTTCTGTGCCCTGAGAGGTTCGAGGGGGTGCGAGCTTCTCTGTACTTGTCCTCATTGATTCACATCAATATCCAGTGCTATAGAAGGAGCCTTCCTGTGAAGATTGCCATGAAAGAGAACCAGTTCAATTAATAATACCGCAGGAAACACTACTCTTGTATTGCATGCTTAGATTTACCATTACTGGGAGAATCAAGTCTGCACAGCATTCTTATGTTTTAAAAGCATTAGAACTACTTTTACACTGTAAGAACAGAGATGAGCAAACACTTCCAAGCCCACGATTGCCTGGCCCAGGCTTGGCTCATGTGCTGGTGGTAAACAAATGAGTCAGTGTAAAGTTTTTAAATAAATAAATAAATAAATAAATATGCTATTGGAGTTACTGAAAAATAAACTTGTTCCTGGGCTGACCAGATAGCTCAGCAGATCAATGCTTAGGCAGATGCAGGGGCTGGAGTTCGATCCCTGGTGTATGGTGCCACTCTGCCATCCCCCAGAGGTACAACGGATGAGTTGGCAACTGAGACTGAGCATGATGGTGTGCCTGTAATCCCAGTGCTTGGGAGGTGGAAAACAGGAGGATCATTATGAGTCTCATCTGTGTAGTGAGACCCTGTAGACTCTGTACTAGATACATTAAAAAAAAAGAAAAATAACTTGATCCTGAAAAGACTATAACACCTTTATACTTATTTATGAGTCTCATTAAATTGGTATTGATCAGCATTGTACAATACATATATGTTGAAAGCCACATATATAATTTTAAAGTTCCTAGAGGCCACATTAAAAATGTAAAAAGAGGGGTTGGGGAGATGGCTCAGTGGAATAAGCGCTTCCCTGGCAAGCGCAAGGGCCTGAGTTGAATCCCCAGTTCTGGAAAAAAAAAAAAAAAGTAAAAAGACATTAATAAAATTAATTTAATAATACATTTTTGAACCTCATATATCTAAAATATAGGTTGTACCAGGATATCCACAAGAGACTGGTCCCAGGATCCCATTGCATATAATAAAATCAGATGTTTAAATCTCTTATATTAGCCTTGCGTTTTACTGCCCAGGGGTAGAGGGGGAGGAGAAGTACTCATATGAAATAGAATTGTGGGGGCTTTGTCTTATTTGAGAAAACTTCATCTGTATTGGCCATTAATGTTATGTCTTGGGAAAAATAAAAAGTGTATAAAAGTAACATGATTTTGGATTATTGACATTTATAAATGTAGTTATTACAAAATATCTAACTATACATATTCCAAATCAAATAATTGATGTTGTCTTTAAACTTTGATATATATTAGAGGTTTCTCTCAAAGTTACTGAACCCAAAAATTTTCTTCCAAAGTTCATATATCAACAGAAAGTTATGAGGAGATGTAGAAAGAGGGATCTGTTTCACGTCTTGGCATCATCCAGATTTGGTCTAACCATGTATTTTCTATGAACTTCAAAATGAAACCAATGTTTAGAATAACTCTGTATGACACACAGAACAAAGTAAGAAATTAATGCAGCAGTTTTGCTCTGGTAAGTACATACTTTCATATGAACATATGGAAAAAAAGTGAAAAGAACATGGTGTTCATAATCTGACTGTCCCAGGCTGTAATCCTCACTTTGATAAGTCATCTTGAATAAGTGACAAATATCTCTGTGCCTGTTTTGTCACCATTAAATTAAGATTATAGTATGAAATTCACAGGATACTATGAGGTCAAGTGACAAAGTGCACGAGAAATCCCAGGCTCAGTATCTTGGGTATGTATCATAACACTCAATAAATAGCGACTTGTCACAGTAAACCTTTCCAGACCATCTTCCAGAATTAACTCAAAATTTCTCTAAACAGATTAAACTTGGATTGATTCTCCATATCTTATTTAGGAAACATTTCCCTGAAATTATAGAAAAATACTGTGAAAGATCTTTGAGTTGACTTCTCTAGATAGGCTTTGAAATAGAATTCCTTGTTTCAAATAAACACATCTTGAATATCCACCATTAGAAGTGTGTAGAATACTTTCAAAATTTAAAGGGTTTATATTTCTAGTAGCATGTTCACTTATTTTTTATAGAGGCATGTAAAAGATATGTTTCTAGGTTTCTGGCAGAAATAGCTCTAGAGTTCTGAAGGCAACGTACAGACTTTAAAATAGGTCCAAAAACGTCTTCACTACCCAGCTGCCAAAGAATGTGTCAGCTAATTGACTAGACAAGCTCACAGTCCCTGTGTTTTAGCCCTTCCCCTTCTAAAGGAAATACTGACTTGTCTTCCTAGGAGGAAAACAGTATCTATTCTTTGTTTTGACTTCTTCATTAATCTTCATTCAAAATTTAAACTTTTCACGCTCAGTTTGGCAACACATATTCTAAAATTTAAATTTTCAGCTATCTTTTCTATCACGAACAGAAACATTTTATTTTATAATTTTATACACTAATATTTTAAAGTGAGTATTAACTCAGACCGAACAATCAACATTTTACAGAACTTTTAACATGTTGAGAGGGTATTTTGGGAAAGATTAGTTTCAAAAGGGAATAGACAGGGAACAACAGCTCAGCAGCATAAGCACCTTCCTGACAAGCACAAGGTCCTGAGTTTGATTCCCAGTATGAAAAAACAAAACAAAAACCAGACAGAATCTTGAAGGATGAATTGTTAGGAGAATAGAATTTGAGGCAGATGAGAGAACTGGAACAAATTGTTGGAGACAGTTTATAGTGACATACATGGAGAATGGAGACCACAACAACAAATGGATCAGATTATTGAGCAGAAGAAAGATTTGTGAGAGGGATAGCGGATTAACAGGAAGTGGGACTGGAAAGTAGAAATGAATAAAGAACACTGAGAGCCAGGTAGCTTATGCCTTGATTTGTGCAGCCTGTGAGTGGAAAATTGCTATGCTGTGGTTTTCAAAAATTGAAAATCAACAGTATCATTCAATTAATTACATATAACAATAATTATGGGGATAATTTTGAAATAAGTTTAGCCATGCTGAGGTAAAACTATTAATTCAAATCTGGACTTATAAGGATAATGTTATTTATACTGTAATCACCACCTCAGGGGTACATAGATTGGCTTATTTGTGCCTTAGTCGGGAAGACTTGAATGAGCTACAGAGACATTAACTTTTCAGTCTGTTGAGAGTTGGTTTTATATATGCTAATACTTTTTTAAATCTGAGTGAAACTGCTCCAAGGATAGACATTGGCAGAACCACTGCAGAGATTTTCTTCCAGGGATATTGATACAGAGACCAATTTCCAGACGAGCCGTTCTACCCCAGGCGATGGGTTCCCTGAAGCCTTCTGAGCAGCCGCGAAACTGAATCTTCTGAGTCAAGGATGGCTGGAAGAAGTTAGAATTTTGAACATTTACTAGAATTTTGAACATTGGAAAGCCGGTCTTTGTCTCCCTGCCTTGCTTTTCCAGAATGGCATGGACTGAGCAGCTTAGTCAGCAAAACATTTCTCAGCGTTGCTGAGGGAAGAACTCTGAGAAATAGGACACTACTGTAGTAGGTTCTTCTGGGCCATCTTCTTGGTTTACAGATAGCCGTTTTCTTCTGTCCACATACAAGGTAGGGAGAGATGTCCCCTGACTTCCCCACCTTTTAGGGACATTAATTCCATAATGGAAGTCCCACTTTCCTGGCTACACTAAGCCTAAATTCCACTCAAAGGCCTCACCTTTGGGGCCTGTTGGAATTACAGTTAGAATGACAGTTTCTTTGACTTATGAAGTTGGGAGGAAGGGACATGTTTAGTCTAAATGGGATCTAAAATTATGTATTTTAATGGGCAAAACTGTATTTGCCATAGTTCTTTCACACATGGTTTTGCAATGATAACGTTTTACTAGGAGAACCTGAGTTCTTCCAAGGTGACTATATATTGGTTTTAGGTTATAGAGATAAATTAATGGCAGACCTGGGAGTAAGACCCAAGTTACTTCAGGCAAAAAAGTCTTGGAAAATTTGTGTTAGAGGTACCATGATGCCTTTGTTCATAACCTAACTGAATGGAAGTTAGGGGTAAACACACTTACCTTAAAATCATGCACACATGTGGGATTCTCACGGGAACTGGTTTCCTATATGGGATTCTTTTGCTCTTTCTTTCATCCCTTAATCATAACTGCATATTTAATTTGCTTAATTTACTCTCTTTTAAAATTGCCTTTCATCCCTGGGCCTGCTGTGCCAGCCTCGACCCTGGGGCGCGCTGAGACAGCGATTGAGACTGGGCGTGGTGACGCGCACCTGTAATCCCAGAGCTTGGGAGGCTGTAAATGGGAGAATCACTATGAGTTTGATCTAGTAGTGAGACCCTGAACACCCTGTAGACTCTTCCCTGAAATACAGAAAGAAAATAAATAAATAAAATTACTTTTCAAAATTTCATGACTATTATTTTAGTTTCCCTGTGTTCGTGATCTTTATTAAATGCTTCCCCATTCTGAATTTTAAAAATCATAACAGTAAATATCCATTTTATGATCTGCATGATTTTTGATGAATTACATACATGTGTTCCCGCCACTTGTGACAAGGACAGTACCTAGTTCCTGTTTTAGAGAAGATAATACTGAGTCATCGAATGATTATGTGCCCTTCCTGTCATCCTACAGCCAACAGGTGGTAGTCCTAGACCTAGACTCAGGAAGTTTGAATGAGTGGGGCTGTTATTCCATATTTCAGATTACCGATTAAATAATTACTGCATGTAGATTATAATATAAATGATATGTTTTCATTAAATTTCGGGTCAAAAAGAAACTTTTAAAAATTATAAAAATCCAAGAAGTTCAGAATGACACAATGGTTACTTATCAGAAGGTAGGTAATTTTTAAGTGTTGTTTTCTTTCTCCTTAGAGAAACTTAATGCTGATTGGAAAAAATAATAGTATTGCAATTTTCTTGTGAAGGAAGCTTCATAAATATGTGCCATTTTAAGCATTAAGGACACCCTTTTACTTGAAAGGTACTTGCAGGACCCACATTTACCGCTGTGACAGCTCTTGGCTGGTACCATGCAGGTCTGACGATCACCCCCCACAGTAGTCCCAGAGAACTGTCATTGTTAAAAACTCTATGTGACAAACCTGCTTTCTGACTCAAGACAATCCACTGATCTCCTGCACTAAGCTAAAGTGGACAGACCTAATCGTTTTTATGTGTGAACTAAACTCCACCAGTACTTTTAACCATTCTTCATATGACACTGCTTTCATTTTTTTAAAAAAAAACTCAGCTACACCTACACTAGCATATTTCAAAATTAGACATTCTTTATAAAACTGGTTTGTGGAGCTCTTCTCAGTTCTCAAGCGTTTTATACACTGCAGTGTATAGTAAGAATCTGGTGTTTTGACATAAGAGAGCTACACTCCTGTTCATTTCTAGTCTCTTCCTTAGCAACTAAATAAGGCAATAGACCCAAAGTTTCTTCAGATCTTTATGTTTTGGACCACCACAAGTTTGTTTTCTTTTTCCTATATATATTTTAGCTTCAGTTTACAACTCTGTATTAGTGCCCATTGCTTTGATTTCATCGCTTTATTGTTTTCAAAGATTTTTGACGTCCAAATGTGTATTAGATTCTGAAGTTTTAACTAAACCTCCTAAGAATGCAGGAGTTGTAACATTTAGTCTAATACCTGTATTTGAGCCATGGATAAAAATATTGAAAGGAAAAAATGTTCATCTTTATGGGTGATGCCCAAGGGAAAATGTTTAAATGATTTACATGATTCTAGTGTTTACTTCTAGAGCTAAAATGTTGCATGATATACCAGAGGTACCCTTACACTCAATATGGTTTGGTTCAACTAATCCAGCTGTCAGAGATGCCCAAAGAAGCTTATATACAGTTCACGGAGACATTGCTCTCAGATCTACTTTATTTCATAAAAATATAAATTACCTTAACAATTCATTTTGCCAAAATTTACATTTCATATTAAACAAAAGACAGTATTCAGAGTTTTATTAACATTAGAAAAATGAAAGATTAAAGGGCATTCTGATTCAAAACAGAATAATGAGTTACTTAGATTTTGCTTAATTCAATTGAATTATTGAGCAATTCCCAATGTAGAGAAAAAAATAACTGTATACTGTTCTCTCCATAAGGCAGTATTTAGGAGTCAAATGCAGTGTAAATAAAGAATCTCCAGAACTTCAATCAGAAATTTACTTTATTGGCGCTATTTAGATTCCACATAAATAACTGCTTTAGTGAAATTTTCTCCAAAACAAATTCCTTTTTATAATTAAAGTCTTCTCAAGATCTTAGCTTTATATATTTCTTTGGTATTGCACAAGTGTTTCAAACCTCACAAAGAAACTGAAATACATTGTCTAAAGGATTTTTGTCTGTTTTTTAAAAAAATATCTTTAAAAGTTCTTAAAGATCCGCCCTTGAGTAGTTAGTAAGATATAGTCACTATTTTAATCGCTAAAGGTCAGCTTTATTAATAAATTGTGCGTTCTTGAAATTTTGTGATTGTAGAGCGTAACTGTAAAGTTTGGGAAGCATTCAATTGTTCGACTATCCGACAAGGGTCTGTTGAGGACATCTGCCGCTGGGACCTGAAAGACGACTGAGACCTTCTTTTTAGTAGAGGTCTTCGGGTGCGGACGCTGCGGGCGCCCCTCGGCTAGAGGTAGTGCGTCAACCTTACTTAATAAAAAAGACAAACATTCAGCGAAGCTTAAGAAATTTTTACTGTATAGCAAGATTGTAAAGGCCACTGGAATGTGGACTGGCATTCAACATTTAATATATCCACTGCACAACTATCTTGGGCTCAGCCCGAACCCTGGCGTTGCCGGAGGGGAGAAAGGCTCCTTTCACTGCGCGTCCAGGACTGGAGCTGCGCGCGCGAGCGTCGGCGCTCCCCCTGCGCGCTCGCCGGCCGGGCGCTGCCAGCCGAGCCCCACCAGCCCAGGGCTTCTGCCGCCTGCTCTAAACCTGCAGTCCTCTGCCATGCCATGGCTTCTGGTCGCCAACCTGGGAAACAAAAAGCCCGCTGTCCTCACCGAGGGACGGTTAGATGATCTGTTTGCCAACACCAATATTTGGATGGAAAGCTTAAAATACGTTGCTTTTCCAAGAGTTGCACTTTAAAGCGGGGGGTGCGCCTCCGATGAAATACTAGCAGCAGATCGGTTAACCGCTAACTTCTGTGTTCGACGGTGCTCCTTCCAGTTGGCCTCAGAAGAGCCCCTTCGTTCGCCTTGCTCAGCACCGCGGGTTCTCCACGCACGCACCCTGCACTACCGCGGCTCCCTGGAGGCGCGGGGCACCTCGCGTCCCGCGCTGAGGTCCAATCAGGCGGCTGCGGAGACCCGCGCCCGGCCGCGCTGCCCAGCCCTGCGGGCCCGGAGCGCGCACCAGGCAGCCGCGCCCAGCCAGGGGGCGCCGCATTCGCGCCAGAGCTTCCCTTCCGCTCCCGCCGCGGACAAGCTCCGGGCCGCGGAGAGCCGGCCAGAAGTCGGACCTCGCTGGGCGCAGCGCGCGGCCGGGCTCCGGGGCCCGGGTCTGCCGTGGCGCGTGGTGGCCCCGGCTCCAAGCTCCGCCTGCGAGCCACCGAGAGCATTTTGTTCCGAGATGCTACTGAGCCACACTGTGCAAGTTAAAACTCACTTATCCTGATTCACATCAAGAATCAATTTCGCTGGGGGCGGGCGGAACAGGTTAGGAGGCAGAGCGGAGGGCGCGTTAATCTTCCTTTTTCTCTATGAAAGTCTTTAATGATTTTCAGAATAAAAACATCTATGCGCTCCACTTTGCCTCTTTCGCTCTGAACATTCCTTCGTGTAATAGTTATGATTTTTTTTTTTCCTGAGGAATTTATAAGACACTATCTAACGAGGTTAAACTGTATTTCGAATAGATTTCATGCCTGCCGGGCGATGGTGTTGTAAGTGCCCCACCTCGGGACACAAGCCTCGTCCTCTTCGCCAGCGGCTGGCGAACTTGCATCGAAGAATCTGCTGCTTTCTGCTTGGACTCACCTTGATTTTGTCTATTTGCCGCAGTTACCCCGGTGGGCTTCTTTGTTGGTTTTTAATGACCGTGGACTTTACACTCACCTTATATAAGGTTAAACATCTGCGACTTTTTCTCCTATTCATGCTGAGATTTTCTTTAAATGCCTTCCCTTGAAATGTAAAAGCATTAGACCCGTCCTCAAACCATCTACAGGAAAAGAAGCTGTTCCGTTTTGTTTTCAGACATATCTAGTAAATTTGCAGGGAAAAAAAAATGTATTCAAAATACATGGGCTGAAAGTTTAAGCAATTCACAGATCAAACATAATATTGAGAAATATTTTAGATACACTATTAATACCATACCAGCGAAATTTGGATTTGGGTGGGATGCCGTGTAGTGGACGGGTGCACCTTTTAGTGGTGTGAGTGACAGAAGACATCTGATGGTTTCGTATTATAGCCACAATTTCTGGGATAATAATGGAAGCCATTGACGGGAGTAAACGTGGCAGATCACTGAGGTCCAGTCGCGAGCTTCTATCTATGATAGCATGCAT
>NDGM011050903.1:0-16752 GCA_002564305.1 Octomys mimax | reverse complement strand
AGCACTTGGGAGGCAGAAATCAGGAGGATCACTACTAATGTGGGCTATGTAGTGAGACCTTGAGCCAAAAAAACAAAACAAAACAAAAAAACCCAAAACAAAACAAAATAAAATTAGAGGCCATGCATGGTGGCACACACCTGTAATTCCAGCACTTGGAGGCTGCGGCTGAAGGATTGTCATGAGTTTGACTGCACAGGAAGTTCAAGGCCAGCCTGGGCAAAACAATGAGACCCTGTCTCAAACGAAACAAAGAAACCAACCCAAACTAACCCAAACCAAACAACACAAACAAAAACAACACCCCAAAACCACAAACCAAAATACAAAGGTCCAAATTGTGAGATTCTGCTGCTAGAGAGGCAGATAGAATTGTACAGTTCTTCACAATTTTGAACAGAAGAGAAATGCCCATTAAACCTTCCCCACTGTTATCTGACTAAGCATAGTTTAGTCGTCATCCTTTGAATTTTAACTACAAGCTTATCTCCTTTGGAAGTACTCCTTTTCTATATTTTCATTGTATCTTAAATATACTCTCACATTTGCTTTAGTCATCTACCTGGTTTGTATCAACTTTGAGGGATGGAACCACACGCTCTTTAATTTATGTCATCAAAGCCTATATTAACCCAATTGCCAGCATGTGGAAGATAACCAATATTTATTGAATAAATAAAAGATGAAACAGAGATAGAATAGAATAATGTTGAATCATTTAGACATTCTAAGACTCAGAGTGGGATAAATAACTTTAAATCCTCAACTTTAGGGCCAGGGAGATGGCTTAGTAGAATAAGCACTTGCCTGGCAAGTGCAAGGGCCTGAGTTCAATCCCTGGTTCTGAAAAAAAATCCTCAACTTTCCATGGATTTTGTAGAATGTGACAATTTCTGAAAGGAAAATAAACCCCATGTAATTAGGTACTAGTTATTAAATTTGCTAAATTTTCAGCTGGAAACTTAGAACCCTTCACCAGTTTTATGCTCTTTTCTGAAATATAGGGACTGGAAGTCTGTGAACTCCTTTTTACAGTAGCATTATTATAGGATTCCAGTCCAGAGCCTGCCCCTGAGAGGTCTGAGGCACCAAGGGAAGAAGTGTTGCACAAGACATCATTGGTCCCCTGGCAAAAGTAAACATACCTTAGGATTTTGCAGGTGGACTGAGGTTTGGTCGTTAGCTTCAGATGTCCTTGATAAGCTACCCCTTTTAGTACTGATATTTGCTATTGTTTTCCTACATTGTATCCTCCCTGATTCTCTGTATGCCTATGGTTTAGTAAACCTATAATTCCCTAAATCACAAAACTCTGCCTCATAAATTGTAAAATTAGATAGACTACAAGTTTCTTGGTACAAGTAAATTAATGAAAGCCTTTGGTTTTTACGTAGATTATAGATGACATTTGATATTTTTAGCTAGTCAGAAGCTACTTCCCCTATTAACAGTAATTTATTTTTTTCAGGGAATAAAATTCTTCCAGTGTAGGTAGTTTTGTTGTAATAGTAAATTAGGGGTTCTGCTCTGTAGGTAAAAGAAAACTTAAATTTCCTTCTCCCAAGTTCTTTCTTCTACTTAATATGGGTCTGTTAAGGACATGTGAGTCAAGCTTAGTGATCATATTTTCCTTTTGAACGTTTAAACCATGAAGAGAATGACTAAGGTCCAATACATTGTAGGAATTCTTTCATTTCAGCAGAAGTGCCTCCATTCTCTGCAAAGCCTTCCTAGATATTCCTTTGCCAACCCTCTTTAGAACTGCTGGGTTCTTCTTTGCTTTTAGAGATTTCAGTAGCCTTATTTACATCCTGTGAGTTTTCTCTAAACATCACAGCATCATCTGTGTTTCCTTATGATTATGAAGATAGTCTTGCTATGAACTAGTGATATACACATAATCGGGGAAGTGCCCAAACAGGTACTTACATTTTTTTTCAGAATGCTATAAATTTAAGAAAAATATTTCTCTCAATTATTTCTGTAGTGGAAGGAATAACATATTTACTTTTTGATAATCATATTTCTCCTTCCCATTCTATGCTTATAATATTGGTAAAGTGTTAATGAAGTTATTGATCTAAATTTGACTCAAGCCTACTAATCTATATTTTATGATATACTGCCATTGTTATCAGAAATTGCAAGTAATTTTTCAGAGTGTACAGGAGTGTATTTTATCTTCACACTTAGTGGTCTCACTATTAGTGAGACCTTAATCCTTACAATTAATGTCTGGTAATGCCACAGGTGAATTATGAAGGTCCCATTTTGCACATGGGGATACATGAATAATCCTTCTATAAGTCCATTAAAATGCACAGGTTGCAAAGAGGAGAGGTTAATAAAGCGCTCAATAAGTAAATTAAGATACTGGCCATAAATTAGTGTTTTGTCAACATCAAATTTGTTAGCCACAGTACAGCAGAGAAGACTTTTGGATTGAATTTGTTCTGTGATTTAATTAATAGCAGAGGAGAGAGAGGATGTAAGAACAAAAGCAGCCATGAATGAGGGAAATCCTCTCACTTGCACAGTTATGAAAAGCATATTAATCAGGTTGGGTTAAAACGTGCTGCTGTAACAAAACCTCCAAACCTCACTGGCTTTAAATTATAAGGATTTATCTCTCTTTGATGTTAAATGTCCACTACATTAGTTAAGGTTCTGCTCTTCATGGTTCCTATCACTTCAGAACTCAGAATAAAAGAACATTTGGAGTTATTTAATCACAGCAGAAGGGAAGTAAATTCTCTGGAGAGTCTCACTTGACCAGTTAAGTATAAAATTTGGTGGTATCATGCCTTACTTCCCCCTAGAATCTTCTGGTCAGAGCTAGTGACTTACTCTGCCCAATAGGAGGGGGCCAGGAAATACAATCCTGCAATGCCCTCAGAAGTTAGATCAAACTATGGGATAAATGAGTGAATGATTATGGCTTAATCTGAAAGAAAATGGTACATGACTCAATTGAAATGACTTTAGCCTAAGTGTTCAGGGTGTTAAATCCTGGTAACAGGGACTTAGAATTAAAACTAAATAAGTAAGCCCCAGAAGATTTTGCTTACAATTTCCTTTTTCTAATCCCAGTGATCATTTTTTTTTGTTGGGGGGGGGGAGGGTACTGTGGATTAAACTCAGGACCTTGTGCATCTCCCTAGCTCCCAGTAATCATTTGCCTTCCTTTTTAATGTAAAATATTTGAGCTGCTTTCTATCCAGAATCCTAAACCTGAAGCCCATTGACTTCCTGTGCTGGAGCATCTTTGAGTTATGAGAGGTAAGAAGGTAACAAGGATATTGCTTAAAAGTTTCCAATAAATACTACCGAAATTTAGTCACAAATAAGTTGATAGGTTTATTCTTTAGGTTTCTGGTCACACCACAGGAGTTTACATTTTCACTCAGAATGTGTCATAATCATTTTAATAATAGTGCTGTTACCTTCTCTGGTTTTATTATTGACTATTCATCCTGCCATTCCCCTTTAGATTAATTTATGTACCTAGAAAGGACAATGCTGACAAACACTGAGTTGTTCTGGTTCCTGCGCTGTAGAAGATCCCTAGCAAACAGCTGCATGAAGAGAGTACTTGATACTTTTTCTAGAACTAACAGCATCAGAAAGGTTTGTGTAATGTTACATTTTACTGTTGGTTCTTTGCATGTGAGAGCAAACCAGCTAGCTAAAGCTATTGTTAAAGTTTATAAAAGGCATGGTGCCACTTGTTAGACAGCTTAGCTGAAATAAGTCTAGGTTTTAACCCTGTAGTCTGTATACTTAACAAAAGATAGAGTATATTATAGACAAAGGTAATAAACAGAATAATTCATGACTCCCTGAGGGTTTTTTTTTCCAGGGGGCAAATGAACAGGAACAAAATGTTTCTCTAGTTCTTGAGGGAAGAATGTATTTTGTAGCTAATGCTCTTGGGTACAACTACTACTTTATTCAATGGGAAATTGTATTTTTTTATTCGACATCTGTTTTATCACTTTTCTCCTTTTAATCATCTCCTTTTCAACATTGTAGACCATTGAATCATATTCCAAGCATGGAAAAACAATTGGCGGTGATCAATGATTTGTATCCTTTCTGATCAGCAAGGGAAATTAATAATAAAATAGTTCTTGAAGGCATTGGAACCTTATCCTGGCTGGTTACTGAGTGCTTGTCAAGAACAGACGTGTCACCGTAAAGCCAAAAGTGAGCTTTTGTTATTTTGAGATCTTTTTAAGTGTATGTAGGGCAAAGCTTTTGTAGATTTGCTGAAAGTGTTTTACTTTTATCTTTTGGAACAAAGGGTGTAAATTGGTTGAAGATAATGGTCATATTATTGATATCTACCATTGCTTTTTAATATACTGAATGAGCTAGATAGCTAAAGCTATCTTCTATGTCAATTCTTTGTGGGGGATATTTATTACTCCCAATCTACAGATGAGAAAACTAACACTTAAAATAACTTGTCTATTTCAGCTAAGAAATAACTGATTTTTAAGTTCTGGCCTCTGCAAATCAAAAGCTGCTTGCTTTCTTCAATTCTTGTATTGCTGTAAAATCTATAGAACATAACTTTATGTATGGGATCTACATTCCTGAAACTAAGTCAGAAATATTAAGCCAATATTTTTCAATCTTTCTCTTCCTAAGTTACTATTTTAGATGCTTCCAGTGAGTGGGAAGTTCCTGAGTTTGGGGTTAGAAGGCAGCATATTACTGATTGGCTGGATGATGTAAGCAAGGAAGTTAGCCTCAGTGTTTTTGCCTGAAAAATGGGGCAGATAATTCTTCTCTATCCCAATTAGCAAGAGCAATTGAGGGACAGTCCATGAAAACATTGGAGAACAAATTGATATATAATTTGAGAGTACTAAGTTTGTAAGTACTGATTTGCTAAACTAGATAGGGGCTAAGTAGAAATTTCAAAGTAGTTGTTTATCTGACATTAATTCAAAACAAACAAACATCAGTAGCTCCTAGAAAATAATGGGTTTGAATTTCTTCTGCTGACCCAAGTCTATATCACGAGCAGGGCAATTATAATCTTATGAATTTAACCTACTTTCTACCTTCTCCTCTGCTGCCTTAGGCCCTTTGTGCTCTCGGTATCTAAGGACGTTAGGCTATAGTCACACTTAAGTGGGAAAATGTGATCAATATTGTCCCTTTGCAATTCATAGAATCTTCTAGCATCTTCTGGAATTTCTAAATACCAGTAGCTGTTAGCCTTCTTTGTGGCACATGAATTTCCCTCAGAGAAGATATGTCACCCTTTTCACACAGCATCTGAGGTTCCTTCCCACCTGGGTCTTCTACGCCTTCTGTCCTTCCCCACCTCTCTTTTTACCTCCACAAACATGGAACCTCCTTAGTTCTCATACCCACGATGCTTTGGTTACAGCAGGCCTCTGTGCAGGCTCGTTTCCCTGCCCCAGAGCCTGCTTCCTCATCACTCAGCCAAACTTTCCCTGGCTTATGAAAGCAAAGAAGTCATCATTTCTCTCTCTGCACCTACAGCACTCTGAACCTAAGTCTCTCATATCTGTTCCCATGGCACATTCAAATATAATCTTTTTATATTCTGTAGTATTCCTGTCTACAGGAATATAACATATTTCCTCCAAGACAATATAACTGTAGTTTGTCACCCCATATATGGCACCTGGAATTAAAAATGTTTGTCAAATGAATTGATTCCTTCATTTAATTTTATATGTTGAAATTAGAAAACATTAATTTTTGACTAGCTATGGGCAGCTCATGTGTCCAGCCATTGAAAAGATTGCTAACAAGGCGGTTATGTTCAGTGATACTTTCTATCTAGATTGAAGGAACTGGTCTCCTCCCTACTGCCCCACTGAAGAAAAGATGGTTATAAACCTATTTATGCATTGTGGAAGATGGAGGTAAAGATCTTTAAAATTATCCAAGAAAAAAAAATCAGATGACCATAGAAAATTTTCTAGGTTGAATCTAAAATTAGACATTCCTTGCAATTGAGAAAATGGGATCTCGTTATAACTTGAGTTTTTCTATTGTGGGACAGAGGATGAGGGGCAGGAATGCTCAAAGCACTTAGGTCATCATCCTGATGTAGGACTGCAGGCAGCTGCAGCAGTCCACAGCTTGTTAAACAACTTTAGTGTTCCCAACCACAACTTTGTTTAAATAAATCTCCTTTGTCTACATTTTTCACTGACTTAATATATAGACATTTCCCTCCTCTGGCTTTTGGGTTCATAACTTGTCCTTCAGTTTTCCTTGGGTTTACACAAACAAAAGTGATTATGTGGATAATTAAGGCCCCAAGTCCCTCTCGCCTGACCTAAAATATCAGCTGACATAAAAGGATTAGGTTTGGAGGAATGGGTGGAATGAGATAGCTAGTTGCTTTGATGCTGCACCATGCTCCATATCCCGGAAGACACAGCCTCAGTTTTCTGTGTTAGGCATTCGTCCCTCCTCCTTCTTGCTGTTCAAGTTTCTGCTTCTTGTCCTGTGCTCAAGCTGCCTGCTTCCTCCCTTCTCCAAAAACATATTTCACACTTGAGTACACTTTCTTCTCTGCTTTTAAAAATTTTCGTAATCAGATGATGATTTTATAGTCCTGATTTATGTTTTAGAAGTTACTTTTCATAAATATCCCAAATGAGATCTATTTGGTCCCTGCTGCAGACCAGATGCTGGTCAGATCTGGCAGAGCAATTGATTTAATCCTGTACATTTTCATAATTGGTAGGAATCAGTTTTCCCTTTATTCTAGCATTACAGATTTGTAACAATATGTGAAACAGGCTTCATGCTTTCCCTCTCCACTTTCATGTATGGTATGGCCTTAATAAACATTTGGTAGTTTCCTGAAAGAGCATCATATACATTAGGATGCTAGTCTTTCATTCGGTTTTCTGTTTTTAGAAAGTGAATTGGGTTAATAAGAAAGATTATTTAAAAAGAAGGAGGGCACAGGGAAACAAGAATGTGTACTTTGCTTATTGAGTCTTTTCATTCTTGGTATGCATCTGACCGCCTTTCTTTCCATCTTTGAAATCCACTCTAAGATTCTACTCTCTTGGGAAACTCATCATGAGCCTTATTAGGAATTTTATGTTATTCAGACAAAGCCAACTTCTGCCTAATTTTAAATCAGACAATTATTTCAATGCTAAAGCTCACTTGGATGGAGCAAGCTTGATAATGAGGGAGGAGACAGTGTCTTCTTATGTCAGATTTGCTTTCAGAGTATAGGCAGAACCCTGGATTGCTCTACATTCACTTGTTTTATGAATTTGGACAGATAGCTGAAAGCTTTGCATCTTAATTTTTTCATCTGTAGAATGAATATCATCATTTTATGTCTGGGTTATTCTAAAAATGGGACCATTCTTACATATAACAGTGCTTAATACAGTGGTCTTTTAATGGGCATTCACAAACATTAACTTTTTCTTCTTTGTCTCCTATAGTGACATGGTGCCTTTCTTTGGTAGGGATGAAGTTGGATTACAGCACTGTTCCTAATGCCTGTTGAGGACAAGAGATGACAATGATGTCACAAAAAAATAATTTCTAGGAACTGAATTTGAACTTCGAAACATAGTGTGTTCTGTTTTTTTCTCTAAACTATAGGACCTCTGGTATGTGAATTGCTCTAAAAATCAGTTTTCAGTATTAAGTAAAGACATGTTGACAGAATTTAGAAGCACCATAGAGAAGGGTTAGCTAAAAGCCCTCATTTTCAGCTGAGAGAATTCTGGACCATAGAAGTGAATCACTTAACAAGGTCACATAGCTAGTTATGTCTATTACTCAGATAATCTAGTTTCAGAAAACAGAATCGCCGTTGTATAGTTTAAGTAGAAAATGAATTCTTTACATAACAACAGGTGGTGACTAGAGCCTCTAAAAGGACCAGAGACAAAGGTGTAGAGGCTGCAAAACCCAGAATCATTCTCAAGTCACATTTGTAGGGGCTCTGTAGCTGCCACTGCCACTGCCACTGGGCTCAGGTGTTGACATTCACCAAACAGGACCCTAGTGATAGAGCCATTTTTTGTCCTCTCTGGATAATCGAAGCTGGATGACATTTTGCCATGCTCTGTGCCTTGATAATATGTATTCATGTATTCCCCTTTTCTCTTATCTCCCTCTTCCCATTAAAAATAGATTCATCTGATCACATGGTAAGTAACTTGCCTAAGCCTAGCCAATAGGTCTGGAACTAAGAAGCCTTGCACCAAGAAAAGGCCAGAAAAATAGACTGGCTTCTTCCTTGTCAAAGTAAGAAATTCCCCAATGGAAAAAATGCTAAGTAGCCCGAATGCACACTGAATATCTGCCTTATTAGAAAGTGGCTCCATGTATTGTTTCTGCTATTTAGCAACTCTTCTTTAGACTAGGACCAACTCTGGATTCACACTGGAGACTCATATCCCAGTGCAAATGCAACATTTGTCAGGGCCCCACAGGCCTCTCCTCTGGGTATTATGGGTATCTTCAGAGTCTCAGGTAGAGAAGTACATTAACTTTAGATAGAACACACCTTTCTAGGATGTCAAACTGCATACAAGTTGCATACTCCTCTTGAATACAACTACTCATGCTTGAGATCTCAGCCAGTGAAGAGGACAGAACTTAGAAGAGTATGAAGTACGGTCTTCCTGGTCTTAGCACAATTACAAGGTCATACATTCCACAAATAGGAGAACACACACACACACACACACACACACACACACAAACCAAAAAACCCCAAACCTCAAGTACTATATTCTCTCTGAGTTTGACATATTAATGTTACTAAAAATAACATGAAATTGTTTTAAAAAAGGGAAAAGAGTCTGATACCATCTGTCAGTCAGTCCAGCCATTTTGGTAGAGTGGCTTTGCTCTGTCTGGGGCCTTTTAGCTCATCACAGTCTGTCCTGCATTGACATTATGTAACTCTTATCACTCTTAGGAGTGAGGTCAGCATCTATGTCTACCTTAATGTGCTGGGTCGGGAATATCTGAATTTAACTTTTAAAGGCATCAGCTTTTCACAGACTTTTCAGTGTCTTGTGGAGATGTTCTAAGCTTCATGGATAAAACATGGATTTAGTATGTCCCAGATTTTATTATACTTTTCACCTGAGAAAATAGAAGGGGCAGCTCTAGAAAACCTGACAACACATTTTACCTACTCAGAAGGAGGTAAATGTTAAATATTGGCTCTTTAGAGCAGTCCTTTTCTCAGGTATTTTTCCTAAGAAACTCTTTTATATAATAATTTTACCATGACTCAGTTTGCCTTAGTATATGTACAGCAGCATAGATGAATTAAAAGATTATTCTAAGACTAATCAGAGTATTTAAAATAGTCTTAATCATTCCGATTCCTTGTACAGTCTGTCTCTTTGGTGAGGTCTTCAGCTCACAGATAATTTTCCTGCAGAAAGAAGCCGGTACCCAGACTCATTTTCCCGTAGGTTCTAATGTACTAGGAAAATACAGGGACCTGGATGTTCTGAACTACTGGCTTCTGGACAGGCACATTAGGAGTAGCCAACAAATGCCTTTTGGAGTCTTCCAGTTTGTAGTAATCTCTCTTCTTGATTTTGTTTCTCTAAGGTGTCACACCATGCAATTTCAAGATAGCATCTACCCAGCAAATCTCCACAGTGATCAATCCTGTGCACCCAAGTCTACTTATGAATAGGTATTATGATAGTAAGGACATGGCTATTAAAAATGGTGGCCTTTTCTCTCTCCTTTAAAATCCAGATGCTAGTAATGGGGGGACCCAATATCTCACTTTAGCATGTGTTGAAGGTAATTTGTAAACCCAGTTCCATCAATAAAGTTGCCTGCCCAAGTTACTGCTGCTCCATTTGTTGATATCTGCTCTGAAACAGACTTTCTGAGGTCATGAGGACCACTCTCCCCCTGGTGCTGTGGCCAGGACTCCTGGAAGTGGCCAGTTTTGTGGGCAACACATTTGTTCTGAAATGTTAATTGCTTTTCACAAGGCTCAAAATTGGATCACCAGCCAGTGAAGAACCTGGAAATCATACTGGTTGGAACACAAACTCTGAGATGCTCTTGGGCTATTGCTGACATGTCAATCTCCAAGACCCTAAGGTGGTTTCCCACCTCCTAACCCTCTGGGAAATTGTGTCCTTTCCTTTCATCCTTTTGTCTTTGTGTTCAAGGATCACATTTGGATCAATTTGGATCCAGCATGACTTGTTTCCTTTTTCTCTCTGTCAATATCAAGTGCCATTAGCTTATAAACTTGTACTGACAATGGTAACCGTTCACGTCAAAAGATTTTTAAACCTGTTAGCCTGGTAAAGAACTGAGGTCAAAACACAGAAAATCCCCCAGTAGAGTTTTATAATGTAAGTCTTGCTTGTAGCTTGCTAAGTAAGTACTCCAGCACATGATTTTCTGTTTAAGTTATAGACTAGAGCGCTGTAAACCTTGAAGCTTTTCAAGATTAAGCAACATCAGGCAGAAGGATTTTCTATGAGCACCAGCCTCCAGTTATTGGGTTCAACCACATTTTAGCGACATGAGATTTCTTAGCTGGAGTTTCACTTGTGGGCTTGTAAGTGAGGGGTGCATGGCTAATGCTATGATTAAGATTTCATTTCCTGGTTGATGCTGCCATAGTGATCACAGCACCAGAAGGGAAAACTCACATTTTCTGGCAAGGTTAAATAGTGAGTATTCTGAGTTTAATACAAAAATTAAAAACAAAAAGAACCACTGCCACCACTACCATCACCACCAAATCTCACCCAGGTTGACTGAGGAAATGATCTTTATTATTTCTGAGCTAGAGCTCTGCTATAAATGTCTTGAAGGTACCAACTTTTTCTTCCTGTTTATTTATTCTCTGAGTCCTTCACTGATTGTAGTCCTACTGATTTAGATATTAGGGATTTAGTAGTGAGCAAACCAGCAAAATCCTTGCTTTCCTAGAGATGAAAAACAATTTTAAAAAGAGAAATAAATGTTTTAGGTTGTGGTAAACATTAAAAGAGAACCAAAGGATGATGGAAAGGTCCTCTAAGGCTTTTAGGAAGCTTCTAAGGCTCTAAGAGATGACACATGAACAGAGGGCTGAAGGAAGTGAGAGAACAAATCCTGTGGCTATCTGAGGAGGAGCTTTCCAGCAGAAATAGTAAGGGTCCCAGGAGAAGCTGGGTCCGAGTGGACAGAGCAGGAAGAGTGGAGGAGGTGTGGCTAAAGTGCACCTTTGGGAGGTTTTGAGCAGATGGATGATATGATCTTACTTATATTTTAAAATTTCCCTCTGACTATTTTGTGGAGTTAAGATTATACCGAATAGGAGGTTATTTCAGCAACAGAGATAAAGTCTGGTAGCTGGGAGCCTTAGTTTGTTGTTGGTGGTGAAGAGTGGTTGGATTCTGGATGGATTTCAAGGGATTAGATGTAGGTGCTTATGAAAGAAAGGGGGCAAGTATATTGCCATATATGTATTTAGCCCAAACACCTGGTCAAATGTAAGTACTATAGTTTTTTGAAATGAGAAAGATGAAAATGGACAAATATATGTTATATATTACATATTGTTTGGCTTTCAGACACATTAAATTGAGATGCCTTCCCAGGAAAGGTGTTGAACACAAATCTGGAAAAAGTAGTCTGTAATTCAAGGAAGAATTTGAGTTTGAGACTAGAGGTAACCATGTAGGGGCTGTCAGCCGAGAAATGGGTGTTAAGCCATGGGCTGACATAAGGCCACCCAGGGAGTGAGTAGGAAACTCTGAGGCTTTTGTTGTGGAGCACATTTGTAGGATTAGTATATGAGTATCCAGAAGTAAATGGACATTAGAATTTCTTCTAAGTGTGGCAAGAGATTAGTGAAAGAAAGGAACCCAGGAGCTAAAAGAGGGCTATTCAAAGAGGAACAAGTTGTTCTATGTGCCCAGGGTTTCTGGGATTAATCGAAACAGTGATAAATCTCTATTGAATCTGGGATGTGAAGTCATCCTCAAGCCTTAAAAAGAGGTTTAATTGTAGAAGAGAAAAGGATTCTTACCACAGTAGATTCAAGAGAGGATGAGAGCTGGGCCTCGTGGCCCACAATTATAATCCCAGCTACTCTGGAGACAGAACCAGGAAGATTGCAAGTTCAAGGCAAACAAGGGCAACTTAGTAAGCTATTGTGTCAAAAGAAAATTTTTTAAAAAGGTGACTGGGTATTTAGTTCAGTGGTATTACCTTTGCCTAACATTTGAGAGGCCCTGAGTTCAATCATTATTACTGCAAAACAAACGAACAAACAAACCTACAAAAGTATAAGTGGAAACTTAACTAAGATGTACAAACAGTGAGTATGACAGTCATTTCAATAAATTTTGCTGGAAAGTAAAAGAGATATATTGGGTAGATGAAAGGGTTATGAGGTTAAGGTAAATCTTCAACAAATGTTAATACCTACTGCAGGCCATAAGTTCCACAGTGTGCGCCTACAGTCAGGATGGGGGCAGGGAGCAGTGGCCAGGGGCCACATCCATCAGCCATGATGACTGAGTGTATGTGCTACAAAAGGGTTGGCCCAAGAAATGGATGTGGACCATCCTAGACCATTAATTGGTTCCATCCAAATGAGTCAAGGAAGGCTTCTGGGAGGAGGTAATAATAAGTCAGTCAAAAGGGTGGCTCATTTTTAGAAGAGCATAAGCCCTATTAGGTGACCATATATCCTTCAGTTTGGGGCCTTTTGGTCACTACTGGGTAGTAATTAAGGGGATTTCAATTGTTCAGAACATTTGCTCAGGCTGCTAGAAGCTAACATTAACACCCTACCAAAAAACGATCCCATGAGCATCCCAGTCTTTTTCCTTGTCACTCTTACTTCACACTTTCACAGTTCATATTTTTTGATACTGTGTAGTAGAAAGCCAAGTTTAAAGCATAGGAAACAGGATGGTAAGTGAGAAAGGGAGCAGGCAGAGGAGTGGAAACTATTCCAGGGACACTCTCTCTGCAGACCCTTTGCATCTCCCCATTAACGGCCATGACAGAGTGCTTAGTGGATTCAGAGGATGGATCCTAGTCATCCTAGTGGGACACTCTGAACGCACTATACCTTGAATGTAATAGTTTTCGTAAGGTAAACTTTTAAAAGACAGCGTTTGATGGGGCTAATGGATGCAATTCAGGCAGTGGGGTTAAAAAGCCTGTGTAATAAGTGTAGGAGGATTTCCTCAAGAATCCTCAGTCAGATCAGATAAACATTCAAGCAGACAGAAGAAGAGAGCTGTAAGGAGGATTATTCTACAAGGGGTTATGGCTGAAACACCCAGAAGACCAAGGAGAAGTGCTGGAGCAGAATTTAGAGCTGTTCTTCCTCTGAGCGTGTTAGTACGAAAGCAGATCCTGGCTTCCTGGTCTCTTCCTTTGAAGCCTGACTCAAGATTTGAGGAGAGATGATTGCCTAGATTCTGGGTATGACTTTTTGGGGGAAAAAATCACTCCAGCAGAGTTTAGTTTTACTAGAATGCCTTCCTTATGAGGAAGTGACCATCAAATGAAACATGACAAATAACTTTGTCAAGTGTAGAGTTTCCAAAATATGAGGCATTCCCCTTCTATGGGATGGGGAAAGCATTAAAGCAAGAATCTATTCATAGTCCCTTTGTAGAGGAAGCTCACTGTGTGGTGCACGACCATGGGAGATTCTTTTGGTAGAATGGAGGGCTGGATGAATCCAAGGATGACTGGCTGATGGCTGCACTGCCTTGGGCAGTGAATCCTGCCTCATATTGGCTGATTGACAAGGCTCCTACTTTCCCTTCCCCCTACTGCTGAGGGGATGCATGTTTTCTCCATTTAAAATGCCATTTTGGAAATCAGTTCTTCCCCAGAGAATACATTAAGGTAACTCTGCTTGTGGTAATCTTCTTTCCTCAAAGGCTCATTATTTAAATGATTGCTCATTATTAAGCAGTCCTATTTCCCTTGATAGCTGTGAGGTGCAATGACATTTTCAGGTTTCTCAAAGCACCTTGGGAATGATCATGCTAAGTCAGGTTGTTCCCATTGACGTGGCAACCACAGGGACCAGTGGAATGAACTGCCCTCCATCCTATCAAGTAGATGGCAAAGAGAAAGAAAGCCAGGCTTCCCCACTGTGGGCTCTGCTCCGGACAAAGCCTCTTTTCAGCACTTCCTGAAAGAAAAAGAAAACCAGAGGGAACCTGGTTATCATCCTGTGATGTGGTGAGCCCTGACTGACAAGGCTGGACCAGCCTGGCTTCTTTTGGGTTAAAGTATCAGGAATAAGAGGTCACAGGCAAGGTGGGAAGGAGAGAAGCAGAGAAAAATCTGTCTGTGGTTTAAATACAAAAGAGAAAAGAAAAGATCCTGCTTTTCTTTCCTGTGCGTGAAAACTATTTAAACTGGCACAAAATATATTTAAGGAGCATATTCTTAGAGTTACTTAGAAAAATACCCTGTATATTCTGGCAGCAGCAAAATGTATCCTTAATAGAATTCATATGGGGCCTTCAATGATCACGATGTTTGGAGAGGAGCCAGATAGTAAGTAATTTAAACATCACAGGAAATTAAATTTTAGAATTCAATTTTGCATAAAGTTTTCTGTAATGAAAATGTCACACATAAATTATGAAGTCTGATTATATTCTTTTTTGACTTTTTAATAAAATAATAGAGGTACTTGACAGTCAAGAACAAATGCATATTTTATGTGAATAGTATTGCGTTCAACCAACGTCCTCTGGAAATAATGGAACAGATGTTAACACTGCTCTATCAGCTATCAGGTGCTCTGTTAAACAGCTCCAAACACAAGTATTTATTAAAAAATGCTAACGGGGTTGTCTTTTAGGGTTATCTAATTGTAGGCATAAAGTGTAGATGGTTAATGTAATTAATTATACATGTAGAATTATATAGTTGGGCTATAATTTATTATATGTATGCATATATAAATTATATAATATTCTGTTGTAAATTAATTTAATATGGGCACAGGGAATGACTTCTTGAAAATATTAAATAGTTCATAATGTGGTTATAAATCAAAACTAATCTGAATTTCCACTTAATTTTGAATTTTGAGAAGGAGGATGCTTTAACTCACTGTAGGGGACTTTGGGGGTGCTGATTGTGTTTTAGATTAAATCCACAGCCTGTAATTATTTTTAATAATATTCAACTTAAAAAATGCCCCAAATAAAAAGCCTGAGCACTCTTAATTTGTTTCAGGCCAAGCAGCGTTTTTCTTCAAAGCAAAAAATATAAACAAACGTTTATTTTGAAAATTGACCTACTCCATCATAACTCCAAGGCCCTAAGCAGATCTTTCTTCAGGTTCACAATGAGCTCTTACTCAGTGCAGAGATCATGGCCTTGCTCTCTTGAAAACGAGGGAGAGAAGACTTGTCTGTGGAGGTCCTATTTAATATTTTTTCTTTGAATCCTGTTATGACTTCATCTACATGCTTTGTATTGGAGGGGGGAAGGGTCTGCACATATTTTAAATTCAAAAGAGCATAGCAAAGCTTTCTTAATCAGCATCACACGGAAATGTAGGCCAGGCTGTTCATCGAGAAGCTTGGGTCTTCTTTTGGAAAGTAGGCCATGTCAGCTCACAGTGGAAGGAAGATGAAGATGACGCTTTGTATGATTTCCAAAAACTGCATGTTTTTATCTGCTCTTCTACTAGGGCAATGACTAGGGTGACCAACTTGTCCCAGTTTGCTTAGAACCCTTGTGGTTTTAGCACTAAAAGCCCTGTGTCCCGGACATCCTCTTAATCTTGAGTGAATCAGGATAGTTGGTCATTTTAACTATAACCCACAAACGCTTACAAACCAGTACTTTAAAATAAGGCATGAAAAGATGCTTTGGCTGCCTCCACAAAGGTGGCATGAAGACAAAAGGTGACTGTCCAATAAGGCTTCTCTTAGATGTGCTAGGGGCTGGCCCTCAGCCTCACATGTTTAGCACTTAGATCTTATCAGCCAAGCCATGATTGATCAGGCTCTAGGTGACAGATGGAAGGAGCTTCCTCTGTCACTGGGTAGAGAGGACCTCTGGCTGATATTTTTTAGATTTGATGTGATCAGGTAATGAGTTTATGGGGAGCTAATCACTAAGATGTGGAGTTTGATCTGTTATGGCAACTTGTACCAATATAGAAGTTGGATTAAGGTAAGATGCTACAACCAGAGAAATGTAAAACACATGGCATTAGCTTAATGCATCAAAGGTAAGTTTTGGGGAACCAGCATGGGAAGCTGGAGAGCTGATGATCCTTGTTGTGTTGTGGTAAAATATTTCAGTAAACTATTTTACTAATAACTAAGTATGCAGACCACTTACAGAGTGAACTTGCATTGCAGTGAGAAGAGTTTGAAAAACAGGGCCTCAATAGCATGTGATGTTACTAGCTGTATGATGAGGTACTACAAGAAAGAAATGAATTCAGGACAAAAGTGGTCAGTTTAGAAAGCAGAAAAGAAAAGGTAAGGGAAAGGTATTCTTCCCTAGAATTTAAAATTCAGAGCCTTAGAATATCGAAGAGTTAATTGATGTTAGAACAAAAACAGTAGGGGGAGAAATATCCTCAGTTGATTAGTATACATCAGAGCAAATATCATTCGAGGTGTGTCTTTACATCAAGACCAAGAAAACTAATGCCTACATCGATGTCTTAGTTACTCTTCTCTCGTTGCTGGGACAAATACCCGACACTCAAAATGAAGGAAG
>NDGM011050899.1:0-14528 GCA_002564305.1 Octomys mimax | reverse complement strand
ACCATTTATTAAAGAGGCTATCTTTCTTCCAGTGAACATGTTTGGCCTCTTTGTCAAAGATAAAGTGGCTAGGTATGTTCGTAGTTATGTCTGCATTTTGTAAAAAATCTGTTCCATTGATCCTCACATCAGTTTTTTTCACTAGTACCATGCAGATTTTATCACAGTAGCTTTGTAGTATAATTTTAAGTCAGGGATTATGATGCCTCCTGCCTTGGCTTCATTGCCCAAGATACTTTTGCTACTTTTGATCTCTCCTATTTCCAGATGAATTTTAGGAATCTCTTTTCTAAATCTGTGGAGTATGCTAATGGTATTTTGATCAGGATTACATTGATCTGTACCATGGTTTTGACAGTATGACCATTTTGACAATGTTGGTTCTTCCTATCCATGAGCAAGGAATATCTTTCCATTTTCTGATTTCTTCTTCGATCATGTTTTTTTTCACAGTAATGTAATGTTCACTACATAGATCTTTTACTTTGTCAGATTGATTCCTACATATTTTATTTTATTTTGGATGTTACTGTGAAATGTGTAGTTTTCCTAATTTCTCTCTCAGTCTGTCTGTTGTTTGTGTACAAGAAATGTCACTGATTTTTTTTAATGTATTTGTTTCAGGGTCTCACTATGCAGCTGGGACTCATAGTGATCCTCTTGTTTCCAGCTTCCCCAGTGCTAAGATTACAGGCATGCACCACCATGCCTGCATTTGGTGCCAGCTCAGCAAGTACAGGGGTGGGACCTGTGTGACATGTGGCGCCAGGGATCCAACCCCAGTCCCTGTGCTTGCCTAAGCAGGCACTTGGTTGGCTGAGCTATCTTGCCGGCCCTTAAAAATGTTATTGAAGGGCTGGGGAGGTGGCTCAGTGGAATAAGCACTTCCCTGGCAATCGCAAGGGCCTGAGTTCAATCGCTGGTTCCACCAAAAAAAAAAAAAAAAAAAAGAAGAAGAAAGAAAGAAATAGTATTGATTTTTGAATATTGACATTACATCCAGCTATGCTACTGATTTTGGTTATTAAATCTACAAGTCTTTGGTGGAGATTTTGGGGTCTTCTATATAGCTTATTATGTCACCTGAGAATAATAATTTCAGTTCTTTCTTTTCTATCTTTATTCCTTTTCTCTCTCTTGTCTAACTGCTCTGGCTAATGTTTCTAGAACCACACTGAATAGGAGTAGTGACAGTGGACATGCTGTCTTGTTCTTGATTTTAAAGTAAAAGCTTTCAGTTTTTGTTTATGTAGCATAATGTTGTCTATTGGTTTGTCATAAATGGCTTTTATCAGTTGAGGTAAAAAACATCTATTCTGATTTTCTGTAGGGTTTTTATCATGAATGACTGTTGGACTTTATCAAAAGCTTTTTTTTTTGCATTTGCTGTAATGATTGTATGATTCCCCCTGTAGCTCTATTGATATATTACATTTACTGATTTGCTTCTACTGAATCAACCCTGCATTCCTCAGATGAATCCCACTTGGTCTTGATGTATAATATTCTTGATGATTTGCTATGTTGTGTGTGCTACTATTTTATTGAGGATTTTTGCATCTATGTTCATTAAGGAGATTGGCCTATAGGTCTCTTTTTTTGGTAGGGTCTTTCTGTGGTTTTGGTATCACACTAATACTTGCCTCCAGTAATGAGTTAGGGAGAATTGCTTCTCTTTACATTTTATTAGGAAGTTTGAGAATAGATGGGTGCCTCTGTCCTGGATGATAGATCCCTGTACAAAAGTCTCATGTACTAAAGTACATCCTTTTGGTACAATAATAATGTCCTAGTGAGTGTACAAATATAGTATCAAATCCTTTTTTTTATGAATGGGCTGGCAGAGGGGATGTTTAAATATTACAGAAAACTCATAGCATCTAAAAGCATTGGTACTATACTGACTAAAGGGGGGAAAAAGGACCCAGAATCAGTGGATACCTAAAAAGGCTTAACATGCTGATCACTATTTGGCCAAAAGTCAGACACATTTTGGAAGATATTATTGAAAGTGCTCAAAAAAAAACTAAGGGTTTCCAGTGACCATCTAGCTACCACAGAGGTGAAATGGATGTCCATGAAGGATAGAACCCATCCAAGGTCATGCAGTAGCTACACTCTGTCTGCACTGTAATGTACAACCTTCCTGTTCAATTCAGCGTAGTCTTTACTATACTACAGGCCTAATGCCAAGGTCTAAAGATGAAGGGCTGCCTGCAGTATGTGTTCACCTAGATTGAGATTCAGGCAGGCTTCAGTCATCGATGGCAAGGCTGCTTGCACTGAGATTCTCAGCAGTCCAATGGACAGTGTTCTCAACCCTGAGTGGGCTGTTAACCAGCCCTATTGGCTGAATGTTTATAGCGTCCATTACAATGTTGAAATGTTCCTTGAAAGTGCTGAAATATCACCTAGTTTATGTGGCCATCTTAGGAGATAAGACCTTTTGGGAAGTGAGTAGGTTATAAAGGCACATGAATGGGCTCTGTGCCCTTACAAAAGCAGCCCTAGGGAAATGCCCTCTCAAAAGGACAATGTAATAAGCTAGCAGCCTGAAAGCCAGAAGAGGCTGTTTTCCATAACCTGACCATACCAGGGCCTTGATCTTTTGACTTCCAGCCTCCAGAATTGCAAGAAATGAAGTTCTGCTATTGATAAACTACCAAGCTCATGGTCTTTTGTCAGAGCAGCCCAGGAGACTAAGGAGTCCTAGCCCACCAAACACTTTCAGGGACATAACGCAGTGGCCGCCAATGTGACTTCTGCTCTAGCCCCAATCTTTCTTCCAAATATCCTCCACCCAGTGTAAGCTGAGCATGAGTGCCACATCTACCCAGTAGGATTCACTTACCTCTCATCTACACTGTTCTCAGGGCATCCTGATGCTGGCCCACGGACCAGCCCACTGCAATGATTGTTAGAGGCATTTGACTCATGTTCACAGGCTGTCGCATGATTCGTGATGATATTGCTCATTTTTTAAGCCCATCAACTTCACTGTGCAGACTCATCCATTGGAATCCATTAGACTCAGTATCTCTGCACGTTCAAATACATCCTTAGCTGTCTTTTCATGGGGTGGGAAGAGGGGTGTGAAAGTCCCAATTCCAAAGGATTTTTTACTTACTAGGTTCCAATGCATTTAAATGTGAGTATTTAGAGAATATTTTTTACTTTGTGTCTGGAAAGCAGCTCAAAATACCAGAATACATCAGGAGCTGGACCTAGGCCTGGATCCCTCACACTAGCTAAGTGACACTTCTAAGCATGCTGAGGCTCCCTGAGCCTCAGTAATCTCATCTCAAGGGTGGAAAAGCGTTAATAAAGCTTTCTTTGGGGACTGAACAGTAGGTCTTGTGCCAAGGACCTGGTACCTACAAAATGTTAGTTATCAGTGTTTGGCTCAGTTACTTTTCTCTTATTGCTGGGACAAAATACCCAACACCAAAAATTAAGGAAGGACAGGTTTGTTTAGCTCACAATTTGTGGAGGTTTCATTCCATACTCAGATGGCTCAAAGGCAGAGCAGCACATGGCAGAGGGCAGCAGCTCATGGTGGTAGAAAACAGCAAAGTGCAAAGGGAGGAGCAGCAGCCGCTGCAGCTAGCCAGCCTCTCCCCCTTCCTTATACTGACATCAGGCCCTCCCTCCCAGGGTGGGTGTGCCACTCACACCCATAATCCCAGCATCGGATCACAAATTAACGACAAACTCAAGAAGCCACCCCAGTGACTGCATGAGTCTTGGGGGACACCTAGACACAAACCATACAGTGTTTTTAGAGAAGAAAGCCTTTAGAGAAAGTTTTGCAAAAGAGAAAAGAGAATTGAGGTATTTGAAATGCAAGTCAAAACCAACTGATTTAGTATTTTAAAATACTTTAAGAAGGTGAAAGGCAGGGAAACATTCCCTTCAGAGCATCACCACTCCCTCTCAAAACACAGTTTTTCAAATAAATTTTCCAAGGAATCTTCTAGCCCAAAAAAGCAGGAAATTCTGAGAGTTTTGGAATTCTAGGGTATGAAAAGAAAAACTGCAATTAACATAGAATCTGCATTTTAATTCTTCTTAAATCAGTCATTACAAAACTAAAGCTAACATCTTCTGGCAACATCATTTTATAAATAAAAGATTAGAACATTCATCAACAAAAGGTAAGAAAGAACAGTTCTTAACACACACACACTATATATATACATATATATATATATATATATATATATACACACATATATATCCATCCATATATATATCCATATATATGTCCATATACATCCATGTATATGTCCATACACACACACACACACACTTGAGAAACAAGAGCGTGTTCACTTCTCACTGGCCTCCTTTCACTTTGCAGCACTGCTTCATCAGGTGTGGGCTGAATGTTGCTCCCCTAAGCACCCCAGGTAAAGCAACCCAGCTCCTTCACACTACAGCAAGCAGCGACGCTATAAGACAGCACGGTCTTCTACGTATCTGTTGCTAAGCCATGCTCCTTCTGTGGCTAGGGCTCCTAACATGCAGAAAATCACGCCCATTCGAAAATGGTGGCCCTGGAGCATATGGATGCTCCTCCACAGTTGGCGCAGCTTCACAACAAGCTTATTTCTGGCCTCAGAAGCTGAGAATTCTGAGGCTCAGGAAGGTTTGAGGTAGGTCTGAGGTAAGCAGAGGAAGTCTAGTCTGCTTCAGAAGAGATCTAAAGTGCATGGGAAAGTTGGTCTTCCAGGAAACTAGAAGCCGTGCCTAGCCTCAGGCCTCCTTCTGAACCAGTCAGCAGTGTGCATGTGTACTTTGAGCCTGGTAAGGAAGGGGGGGAGGGAGTGTCTGTGGGGAAGGCCAAAGTTCACTGGCATCCCCGTACCACCCAGGGGCCTGGCTCCTGCACCCTCCCAAGAGCCCTGCTCCTCGGCTGCTCACTCAGTGTGGCTCCTCACACTGGCCTCCTTTGTTCCAAAGCAGTCATACTGCCGCCTCTAGGGCATCGGCATGAGCCACTTCACTGGGCCAAGTGTCGCTCACCAACTGTCAGCTCCATGTCCACAGCTGCCTCCACACCTGCCCGGGGCACTATGTACCTTTCCTTTGAAGTACTTTCCACAGGTGCCACTGTGCATCTCTATGATTCCTCAGTGCAACACCCAGTCTGATGAGGTTTGAAGCTACAAATTCCAGAAGGGCGAGCCATCTGTGGTACCTACCAAAGACCCTGACACTGAGAAGGACTTAAAAAAAAATAGGAAATGAAGCAATGGAATGGACAATGACAATAGGACTTGTAGATATGTGAACTGACAAACTCTTCCAGTAGATTTAGATCTACTGTAGAGAAAAGGGACATACGTGATTAACTGTTATTACTACCCTACCACTACCAGTAACATTGTCATTGTAGTAATGTTACTAGTACTTCATGTTTAGGAAGCATTTATTATGAAGAGCTGGGCATGGTGCCAAGCTCCTTAAACTTATCTAGTTCTCCTAGCATGGGTGTAAGCTGAAGGAAAATCACATTAATATTTTATAGAAGAGGAAACCATGCCTGAAAAGAAGTTGAAGAAAATGCCCAAGGCCACCCAGCTAGTACGACACAGGCAGAATTTTCACTAGCCATTGACTCTCAACTTCTAACACAGAACCACAGTAACGTATAACTCTCTGCCACAATGGAGCTCAGCTTTTACGTAGAATTAATGTCCAAACTCCAGACATTCCATTTGGGTAAATAAAACTCTTACCACTTGACAAGGAAGGAAGCCAAAAGGTTAATCAACTTACTATGTTTATTGTAAAGGGAAATTTGAAATATCAGCAGAAAAAATATCAATATGGCTTCAAACTGCTGTAAATTAAAAACAGGTCACAAGCTTTCTACAAAAATATGGCTACAGTTCAGTATCAAGTCATTTAAAAAATAATCATCTCCAGACACCATATGGGTTACGAACCAGTTTCACATGATTAGTATAAATTTTGAAGGAAGTTGTTACCAGAACCACAAGGTTGAAAAATCATTTCAGACCTAACCGCAAGAAATTTTTAAAGGTAAAAATCTTAATCGAAAAACAAACGCTGAAGGTAAAACAACTGGTCAGGAGAAAAGCTATAAAGAGGAAGTTCTAAATTCCAGCACACAGGGGAAATCAAGATTCCAAGAACTCTTAGAAGAAATGCGAATTGGTTTATTGTGTAAACCGAAGTTAGAGACCAGGTGGACTCCAACATCATTGTTTTTAGAGGTGCACATGAAAGGGTGCCCCAGCTTTATTCACTAAGCATGTGCCAATCTGTCTTGCTTTTTAAAAAAAATTATTATTTTTTTTATTTTAGGGAAGGGTCTACAGGATGTTCAGGGTCTCACTACTAGATCAGATTCATAGTGATCTGCCTGTTTACAGCCTTCCAAGAGCTAGGATTACAGGGTGTGCACCACACACCTGGTCTCAATTGCCCTCTCAGTGTGCCCCGGGGCAGGGCTGGCATGGCAGGCTGCAGGATGGAACCCCCAGCCCCTGCACCTGCTTGCAGGTGCTTTAATCTGCTGAGCTATTTGGCCAGTCCTAAAAAAAAATTCTTTAAAAACTTTTATTTATTGATTTATTTGGCTTCACTACACAGCTATAGCCAGGGTCTCGCTACACAGCTTGGACTCATAGTGATCTTCCTGGATCAGCCTCCCCAGTGCCAGGATTACAGGCATGCACCACCATGCCCTGTTTCTGTGGTCAGCATAGTATACCTAGGGTACTGGGGCTGGCACAGCATGTGGTACCAAGGGTTGAGCCTGGGCCTTGCACTTGCCAGGCAGGTGCTTAGACCACCAAACTCTCTCCCCAATCTTGCCTTGCTTTTAAGATACTCATACTGTTCCAAATACAATGTTACTATTTCTACATATGGAGTAACAAATAAAAATAATTTAGAATCTTGACTTAGACATGGGAAAGGAGAAAAATCAACTGTGTGGAAAGGGAGAGCCTTGTGTGTTTATTTACTCTCATACAAGTGAAATATATAGAAAAAGAAGCGTGTTCACTTTTAAATTTTTCCTACATATAAACAGGATATCCAAAGGCCATGCCTGTAGTATAAAGGTACCGGATTATTCTTCTGCAGTCATTTGCATCTTTAAAATCACTCCACAGACACTATATGAAAACAAATGATTAACTCTATCCTAAAGAGAATATTCTTCTACTTTTTCATTTAAGACCAGGTCCTGCTAATTTGCCTAAGCTGGCTTTGAACTTGTGATCCTCGTGCTTCAGATTCCCAGAGCACTGGGTGCACAGGCGCGCAGCACCACGCCCATCTGAGTGCTCTTCCTTTGGATAAGTCTCATGATTCACCTTGACTAGAGCTGGAGTCTTCATCACACGTGGGGAGTGGCTGAGGCAGGAGCTGGATCCCAAGAGCGGGGCTGGAGCAAGGCCGCCCTCCTTCCCCCAACACGCAAAAGTAGGAAGGTCCTGAGGCAATCCAGGTGAACCGCTGGAGAACAACAGGTGTGAGAGGCGAGTCAGCTGTTAGGCACAGGGCTCGCACACTGTTGAGGGTAGCACACAGGTGGGACTGGTTTACAAAGTAGCACTTCAAGACCATAAGAGGAGGACTGAAAATACGGATGCAGTTGCCTAGGTTAGATGAGGAAGAAGTCATAGGGTTCCTGTGGCATATAAGACATAGCTTATTTATATGTGTGAAAAGTAGAGATGAGGTAAGCCGCTATAGCATCCTGAAGTGCCCAGAATTGCCTCTCAAGGGCCAGAAGTGACACGTCCTGTTGAGGACCCCACTACTTTTACTCTTAGGAACAAGCCCTTCTCAACTTGGGCCAGACATCAGCCAGGTGCACTTTGCCATACTCAGTAGAAAACCATCTGCTCATGGGAAGTCAGACAAAGACTGTGGGTGGCTGCCCTTGCCATCACTCGAGGGTGCTGAGATGTAGCCAGCACAGAGACGAGCTGAGGACCCTAGAGAAGGAGTCACCAAGTCCTGATGACATCAGGACTTAACACCCAAATTTCCCTCACTTAAATCAGGTGAGCCAAGGCTTACCTCTCGCAATTAAAGCTCTAGGGAAACTACACAAGTTGTAAAGGTTTATTTCCCTAAAAGATGAGAAAGCTAATGGACGTCTGCTGTTTCATCTACAAGGCTACCACTGGCTGGTGTCAGGGACCTAGGAAGTTGCTTCATTTCCCTGGCTTCAGTTGTTTTAGTCATGAACAGGGGAAGAAAACACCGCACAACAAAAAAACTTCAGAACAAGAAGGGTCAAGGACATGGTGGCAGTCCAAGGTCAAAGGCCTAGAGTCTCACTGGAGGATTCCTGGTGCAAGTCTGAGGGAAAGCTGAAGAACATGGAGACCACTGTACAAAGGTAACACACAGCATGGACCAGAGGTGAAGGAACATTTCCTTCTTTCCTTTTCTATTCCATCCAGGCTACATGCTTACTGGTTGGTGCCATCCACATCTGGGTGAGTCTTCCCCCCTCAGTTTGCTGGTTCACACATCACTTGGCTACAGACAAAACCAGAATGATGCTTTGCTAATCTGTCAGGCATGTATTAATCCATTCAAGGGGACATCTCATACCTAATGCTCACACATCTTCCACTTTGTGGTCGGGTGTCATCTGATCCATTGAGGGCTCAGATAGAATAAAAAAGTAGAAGAGAATCTGCTCTCTCTTTCTGACCTGGGTCCAAAGCCCCAGGTTCTTTTACCTTCAGAGCCTGGGACTTATATCAGCGGCCACCCTAGGCTCTCGGGCCTTCAGATCTCTCTGTTGGCTCAGTCTCCATGGACTGAGAGGTACACTATTGGCTTTTTCAGGTCTCAGATATTCAAAGTCAGTCTGACTCACATCTTCAGTTTTTCTGGTTCTCCAACTTTCAGGTGGCATATTGTGAGGCTTAGCAGCCAGCCTGAGCACAGGAACCAAGCCTTATTATAAATCTCCTCCTATCTATCTCTCCATCCATCCATCCATCCATCCATCCACTCATCCATTCATCCACTCATCCATCCATCTACTCATCCATGCACCCACCCATCTGTCTACCTCTTCTACTGGTTCTCTTTCTCTGAAGACCTCCAGAACAATTGCAAACCCACAGATATAGAAAAACACTAATTATGTAGTGAGCTACTCTATTTCTTGTGTTTCCTGTTTACAACACAGAATCTGCCCAGCCACTTGGTTCCTGACCAAGGATAAGAAAATTCCCCCAGCTGAGGCCCAGTCCCTCCACCTCTGATGGCTCTGATTGTCTCCAGAACACAGCCCCAGGGGCCATCAGTGTCCACGATGACAGTGAGAAAGCACCTTCAACACAAATAGGTGACTTTTCAGGTCTCTATGAATCTGGGACTGTGGCCTGGAACACTCAGGCACGAGAGGCAGAGAACCGAGCCCACTTTGTTTGCTGGCTAATAGGACTTCCCAATTCTGAGAGCAAATTTTAAATCCTGGATTGAAGGAGAATGTAAACAACTTTTAAATTCAACTTTGAGTAGCTTGTTTATGTGCTTTCTTCTTTCCTTAATATACAAACTTGCATTTGATCAGCAGGGATAATCAATCAAGTCTAACAATAGAAAAGACAGTTTTGCAAAACAAAGAGTAAAGCTGGACTAGCACTGGTGTCCCACTCCATCTGACAAAGTTTACTCTTTACCTCTTACTCTTCCAAAATTAGCCCAATTTCCTACAGCTTTATGAGGTGCCTGGCTCAATACCAAGGACTCCAGCCATGGTGAATGCTCTGAGTTATCTAACTCTGCACCCCAACTGAGAAACGCCCCACAGTGTCACAGAGGCACTAACTACATCCATCAAATCCACAGGAAGCAATGAGCACACAACAATCATGTGCTGACACATTATTATTAATTACTTTAAAATCATTACTATAAAATACAACATATAATAGGTTCTATATGAGCTGTCTGTTACATGCCAGATACTGTTTAAACATCTGTACGTACATCAGCTCAATTTTGTAGTCACTATAAATAGATCATCACGCAGCCAACTTTATAGTTCAGGCAACAGATGCACACAGAAATCAAATCACTTATCCAAAGTCATATAGATCCTAAGTGGAAAAGACAAGAATTTATTATTAAGAAAGTACAGATGCCATGAAGAGGTAGATGATATATCCCCGTCCAGCAGATGTCCGAAACCTTCAGCTAGTTATTAATAATGGTCAGTACTTGTGGAGCCTGCTTGCCTGAGTCCCCTGATGGAATCACCACCATGGTATTTGGAGGCAGGCAGTGTGAAGGTTTGAACAGTTTTCTCCAAATCTCAGCTGTACACAATGGCAGAGCAAGGATTTGCAATTAAGAGCATCCCTTCTCAGCCAGGTGTGGGGGCACAGGCTTATTACAAACCTAGTACTCCGATCAAGGCAGGAGGATCAAAAGTTTAAACCTAGCATGTGCAACCTTATCTCTAATAATTTAAAAAGGGGGCTAGGGATGTAGCTCAGGGTAGAGGTGCTAGCTTCAATCTCCAGTGCCAAAATAAAACAACCCCCCCCCCCAAGATTGTCCATTCTTGGAGCCTGTGATTCTAGGCTTCCAACCTGTTACATCACACAATGTGAGAGCCTGTGAGACCAAGAAGGGGGTTGGGAGGGCCAGAGAGCAATGTGGTTGAGACTCAATAGTTTCCTGGCCTCTGGATATCTGGATCACTTTGCCTGGAATGCAGAGTGCTGTGGTTTGAGCCAGGCCCTATGGACAATATCCACACGACCTGCATGTCTCGGCCAGCTTCTTATCTCACTCGGGGAGACTGAGTCATTCATTCATTCCAAATGTCTGAGTGCTTTTAGAGACAGCAAGAATCAGACACGGTCCTGCAAGGAGTAGGACAAACAACCAGAGCATCACACAACCAGTGTGAGATGAGTGCTTTGGAAGGAAAAAGGAAGATGTTATGAAAGTGGACAACAAAGCAGCTCATGAATCTAGTTTAGGAAAGCTCTGCATGGGAAGGGAAGCTTTCTAAGAGCGTGGCCTTGGAACAGAGCTCTGAAGGACAACTGGAGCTACACTTGGAATAAGCTTTCTCCAGGGTCTGATCTCTGAAAATTCTCCAGATGCTAGTTCTTATAATCCAAAGCCTTTTAAAGATGACAGTATCTCCTACAGGAGGAAGTGGAGGAGTAAAACAAAATCTGAATGAATCAAGAGTTTGAATGAACTTCTGCATTCCTGCTAAAACAATCATAAAACTCCAACGGGGCAGTTGATGCCTATGACTAAAGAGAAGGCAGAGTTTCAAAGGGCAACAAGGAAATAGATTTGAGAGCTAATTTCTCATGGCTATGAAAAGTGAGGTTTAGGCTACAAAAAAATTAGGTTTAGGAAGAAGTGGATTTTGAGCGCGAAGTCAATTTCATTACATTCTATTATCATACAGAGCCAGAGCTTTTCTACAAGTCAATGACAAAACTAATGACAGTAAAGTAACTATAAGGAAAGATGAAATAGAACCAGAAAATTTTTCACTGTAGCCTCTGTGAGGCTAAATACTATTTTTAAAAGACTGGGAATGAGAATAGCGCTCTGCCTCTCAACTACACGGTCGAGGGGGCAGTGAGTGGCGCTGGAGTGTGCCTTTGATGTGTTCGTGTAACATAAAGCTCTTGCTTCCTGAAGGCTGATCAAGGTCCTTGCATTCATCTACTTTCCTAATGCATTTTGCACACGGTTCACTCTATGATCGTTTGCATCAAATGTGATCAATTCTATGCCAAGATCTGAAGCTGCAAAGATGATCAGGGTGAGCCTCTTTCCTCAAGGAACTACCTTTCCAGAGGGGAAGACAGCTTAGTAACTAACTCAGCATGAGGACAAGGGTAAACCCAGTGAGCTCAAAGCAGGTACCCTTAGCTCAGCCTGGGTGCATCAGAGACTTTTTTTTTTTTAACTAAAAATGATGTTTGAACAGGATCTTAATGAAAGAAGCCAGAGCCCCTAGGAAGAGTCTTATGTTTTAGCACTGCTGTTAATTACTTTAGCCACCGATGAGGAAAGAACTCAGAGTGATTTTAGTTAGATCAGTTCCGACTAAAAGTGACATTCAAACCCAGACAAAGAGAGTGTTTGTCTTGAGACAGCATTTGGCCTCCCCTGTGCTGGGCTGAGACAGAAATCTGGACTCCTCGGTAGCATGCTGACAGCTAAGTGAATTCACATTCGTGTCCAAACAAGCTGCTCTTGGTCAAATGCATCCCAAATTGCTCCATCCTGAATGAAAACCAAACTGAAACAATGGAATTCTCTTCAATATCCCGAGCAGTTGGTCCATCCCGCTTGGCAGAATAGCTTACACTATCTGGGCAGGAGTTTGTCCGGCAGAGCTGATTCTGATCTCCAAAAGAACAGATTTATTTTAATGTTCAGACTGCGACTCAGGTTCAATTCTATCTCACGTTGAACAAATATTACTCAGAAAATAAATGCTTTCAGTGTCTTCTTCAGTACAGATTTTTCATAAACAAGGAAAAAGAGCATTAGACTTATGAGGTGTGATAAAAATATAGTGAATGTTTAAATTTTTATAAAAAATGTATTACAATGAAAAGCACAGAAAAAGTATACTGCTTTCAAAATACTCCACTAGCTTCAAACCACCGACCCCATCAAGCTTGCCACTTTCTGAAGCAACTCTGTAAGTCTTCTGGTGTTCATATCTTTAGTTGTGCTACTGTGGCTGCCACAATGCCCTGAATTTATTAAAAATGTTCACCTCTCCTGATTGTTTTGACTTGGGGGAGGAGCTAGCAGCCATACAGTACCAGATCCCGTGAAGAACACGGAGGAGGAAGCAGCGTTTCTACAAGCGCATCTTTGCGACGGATAGTGCCTGGAGGCAGCCCACACTGCGTCTTACATCACATCTTGTAAGGGTGTTCGCAAGAGAGGTCCTTTCCAGAACTACTACAGAAAGTGGAAAANAAAAAAAAAAAAAAAAAACCTTCAAAAGTGCCCATGAAGAAAGAAGTCTTTTGAGGGGGAATCGCAAGAATGTGGCTTCTGACATAATAAATTTGTTAAGCACACACCGTATCTCTTAATCAGCCCCATACAGAGGTTGCTCCCTCCTGACTCATTAGATGAGAGAGTCTGAGTGATTCACTTCTGCGTTAATACGTCAGGGCTGCTAATAACAACATACTACCGGCCAGTGGCATGAAGATCAGGAGGTGACTCCCTCGCAGTGCTGGAGGCCAGGCTGCAAGGTGCAGGCGTTCGCTCCCTCAGCTCCACCCTAGCATACAGAAGGCCACTTCTCCCTTTGTCCTCACTGTGGAGGACAGAGAACTCCTGGTGGCTCCCTCCTCTGGTCTTCTAAGTAGGGCACCAGTCCCCCCTCATTAGGGACTCTCCATGAGTGACCTCCTGTCATCTTTATTACTCCCTCCCGGGTCTGTATCCACATGAAGTCCCATTAGGGAGTGGGAGATGAGGACACGATGTTCAGGCCAACGCGCTTCTATGAGTTCTTCTCTACATTGGTGGTCATAGTAGAATCTTACATGGTGGCTATTGGAGAAGTAATAAAGTAAAGCATTTGGAATGTATTTCAAAAATAAGCAAGCATTATTTTGTCACTTCAAAGTCAGGGGCCAGCCAAATAGCTCAGTGGATTAAAGCTCCTGCAAGTAGGCATAGGGGCCCAGGGTTTCATCCTGGGGCCTGCTGGGCCAGCCCCACCCCGGGGGTGCACTGAGGCAGCAATTGAGACAGGGTGTGGTGGTGCGCACCTGTAATCCCAGCACTTGGAAGGCTATAAACAGGCGGATCACTATGAATGTGATCTAGTAGTGAGACCCTGAACACCCTGTAGACCCGTCTTTAAAAAAAAAAAGGCAGTATAACACATGTGCTTCAAATCTTAAATCTTCCACTAAGAAAAGTATTTTCAAACTTATAAGATACAAGTGAAAGAAATTCTAATTTTGATAGAGGAATGAGCTAGTCCTCCTTATACTATTATGATGCAACTCCTTATTTATACAAAAAATTCTCATTAAACACAGAATGATTCCTGATTATTCCTCTTTATCAAAGGTAATATGGTTTCCTTGTGTCTCAGTTCCTGGGAGTGCCAGTTGTGAGTGAGATACGTGTGCAATCCACACTTCGGCTGGACGTGCCCATCACTCCCAAGTTTTCATTTTCCCTCTTTTCTATTGTTTTTCATAATAGACAATAATGATGGAAATCAAGACTAATAGATCATAGTTTTCATTCAGAATAATAAGATAAGCTTATAATCCCCTCTAAATTTCAAGTAAAGATATTAAATATATATCAAGACATCTTGAACAAAAATGGCAAGATTCCAGAGGGACGAGATACACAAGGATGTAATCTTTTACATTTTCTCTTGGAGGCATTCAATGAGAAGGGCCAAACAACAAGAGTTAAGGGGCTGGGGAGATGGCTCAGTGGAATAAGCGCTTCTCTGGCAAGTGCAAAGACCTGAGTTC
>NDGM011050898.1:0-14950 GCA_002564305.1 Octomys mimax | reverse complement strand
CCTCCAGCAACTGTGAGCTGAACAAACCTTTCCTTCCTTCATTTTGGGTGTCGGGTATTTGTCACAGCAACCAAAGAAGAGTAACTGAGAGAGCCTCTGAATTTCTCTTTTAACTTGTAAAAGTTATGTAAACTGAGAGAAACTCTACGGAGACGTTTCATGCAGAATAAAAGTACAGGGCCATTTTAAAGATTAGAATGAGGAATAGAACAGGCAGTGGCAGGCTGATCACCCCAACCGGAACACGCCCCAAAGTCCATGGCTGTACCACCCCAGCTGTGCCTGATCTCATAAAAACTCTGAAGTCTGCCACTTTTGATACAGCAAGCGGACAGTTCTACACCATGAGAGGGGTTGCAGGCACAAAGGTCTTCCAGAATATTGTGTCAGATCATGCCCAGGCTGTGTGCAGAAGGCGCGTGAAAAGCACAAGTGAATTTGTGTTTGTGCTTAGGTTGCAGCTCCCAGAGACCATGTTATGTGACCCCAAACCAGAAGCAATTCTGGTGCCAAGTGCGCAGGATAAGTCGACATCTGCCTGTGCGTCCCCAGAAGGGGGCTGACAGGCAGGTGAGTTTTATAACCTCTGGCCTGTGTGAGGAGACAGCACAGGGCTGGAATTACAGGCTCCCAACTGTAGGGCTATGTGGGGCCTTTATGTGGTCTGGGTGTCTGCTCCCAAGCCCTGGGGTCCCCTCCATTCTTTCACTGTGAACCTGACCTCCCCACTGTAACCCTGGTAAGTTACAGGAATAGTTCAGTGACAGGGAGCCAGGCATGCCACACACAGCCAGAGGGGTGGATGCAGGGTCGTCTGGTAAGGGTGGATTCCTGGCCTGGGTGAGCATAGTGCCCAGGGAGTCAGGATGAGCCCTTGTCCTCCGCCGGATGGGTTTAGGGGCATGAAGAGGGGGCAGACGCTGGGTCCTGAGGCTGATGTGTGTGGGCAGGTCCTCAGAGTCTCAGGGACACCAGACTCCACCCTATTATCTGGGCTTTGGCCACTCTGCCAGGCAGCTAACCCAGTCCAGGTGGTTCCAGGCAGCTCCAGCTAAGACATGTGCCAGGGATCTTGCAGGGGCAGCCATGGAGTGGCGCCTTCTCACCAAAGCTTGAGGCCCCATAGCCCCACTATGTCCAGTGCTTCTAGTCGTGGGGTGGATAAAGGAAGCTGGGGACTCAGAGGCTGCTGAGTGGGATGTGCTGTTCTCGTGCTGTGTCTCTGTCCCTCCTGGGAGTCCTGCTCAGATTCCTCCTCTCCTCCTCTGCTTTTATCTTCTCCTCCCCTCAGTATCTTCTCATGCCAGTCCTGTGATTTCCTTTAGCCAAGCTGGGCCTTGAGTACCTTGGGGAAGGCCCGCCTCTTGATGTATCTTTTTGCCCCATGCTGGGCACAGAAAACTTCTGTTAGCTGTACAAGGAGCAATGGATACAGGTGCTGTAGAGCGAGGGTCTCGGGTGCTGTGGGCTTTTATGTCCTAGCACTGGCAGCAGGTGAGGGAACAGCCTCTGCCTGCTGCTGCAGAAGCCCTCAGTGACTATTCCGCTCTGGGGGGCTCATGTTCCCTGGAGTCCTTCTGCAGGAGGAGATGACACTGGAGGCCCCACACAGACTGTCACACTGGAGGCCCTGAGGCCTGAGTCCTCAAACCAGAGGCCAGAGGTTGGCCGTGAGTGTTCCAAGCGTGTCTACCAGGCATACCTGGCCTGTGCTCTGGGTGGCGAAGTGCAATGATGGGACTGAGCAAGAGAGGAAGGGAAACTTCACAGGACCAAAGTGGATGATGGGGCATACCACAGCGGGTCGGGGTGAGGGCTCCCTCTCAGATTGGTCGCCAGGCCCCTGAAAAGCCTTATCCTCTGTCTTGAGGATGTGCGCCCTGGCTGAGAGTAGTTGCGGGGCCATCCGACTCAGGGCTGGCTCCTGATGCTAGAGGAGAAGGTGACGAGGACCAGCGCTGCCTCCCAGGAGCCTCGCTGACTGGCAATGCGTCGGCACAGTGGTGGGAGTTTGCCGCTGTCGGGGCAGAGGGCAGGGAGCAAGGTCCTAGGGAAAGAGGTGTCAGGGTGAGCACTGTCTCCCAGCTGGACTGGCCTTGCTTGCTTCTTCGCTGGTGTGGAGCCACTCAGGAGAGGATTCAAAGGCAGCCGCCAGGCAGGGCAACACCTGGCTGCTGTGGTGATGCCCTGGGACAAGGCACCCCCCACCCTCGCCCCCCTCTGCACCCTCGGGTGTTGTGTTGGGCAGGGGCCTGGGACTTCTCCCTGGACTGGAAGAGCGGTGATCCTGACCTGGTCCTGGAGTGAGTAGCACTTGTAGAAATCAAACACCTATGGTTTACTGGACCAAGAATGGGGTGAATGTTCTTAAAGAGGCAGAAAACCAGCCTAACCATGAAAGCAAAACCTTAATCCTAAACTCTAGTGTATCCATTTACAACCCAAACTTGTGTGTCTTTAATTGATAGAGTTAGAAAAAAAACAAGGGCAGAGGGATGCTTTCGAAGCAGCTGAGCTCTGTGAGCAAGGGCTGAGATTGCACCGCTGGCAGCCTTGCAGTTGCAGCTTTGAGCTCAGGCTTCTGCACTGCCCTGTGGAGGTCCCACTGGTCACACGCAGCTCTGCTCAGTGCCCTCAGGTATGACATGGAGACAGAGATGCCTGGCGAAGCTCTGTGGTGGTGACTCAGGCTTGCAGGAGTTGTTTCCTTTCCTGCTGTTTTCACAAGCACAGAGACAAGCTTTCCAGGAAGCACCAAGGCTGACCTGGCAGGTACTAAAGGTTCCCTAAAGACATGCACCCGAGGGCTGGTTGCTTATTGAAATCTGTCAGCTGCATCTGCACCCGAGAGATGGGGTCGGGCTGAGACCAAGGCAGCTGCAGTCCTTGTCCCCAGAAACTATGGAGACGGGATCTCAGAAGCAGTGCACGGAGAGCGAGGGGACCATACTGGAGTCAGCAGGCATCCCAGTGTTGTCAACATGACACTAGGTGCTCAGCTACCTGCCTTTCTGAATTCTTGTCAGACTGAAAAAAAAATCCTGAAACTTAACATTCTGTCCATACAACAGGGTGTCCCCCCAAGCTGTCCAGGTGGACACGGCATGTAGGCAGGTCCTGGAAGACCAGATAGCTGCTGTCAGTACACCCCAAGTGGCTTGGGCATCCGCGTGCATCTGCCGCAGATTGTCCCTTAGAAGGAGGTCAGTGCAGGCCACCCTGCAGGGCTTGGGTGTTACCATCCACAGAGAAAGGCCAGGACCCTCCTTTCGGGGGTAGCCGCTGTCCTTGTGCAGACCCTGGGACATTGTCCTGAGTTCCTGTCCCAACCCCTGTCAGTGAAGGCAGTCTTTTCCTTGACAACAGAGACTTTGTCCTTGCAGGAAAAGGAAGCCAAATGGGACAAGCTGCAGCTGAAAACTCGAGGAGACTTTTGATGTTTCTTTCCCCCAGCTGAGTTCTGGTGCTGCCTGCTCCCTCCTCACCCCACCTGCAATTGAGGTGATCACCTTCATGGTTTGCCGGGACCGAAAGGCTTTCTGGGATGTGGGACTTTCTTTTTTCTTTTGCAGTACTAGGGACTGAACCCAGGGCCTTTGCACTGAGACACATCCTAGCACTTTAAGAAGTATTATTTTGAGGCAGCGTCATGCTGAGTTGCTTGTTTGCCCCAGATGGGCTGGAACATGTGATTGTCCTAACTCTGCTTCCTAGAGTGCTGGGATGATAAGAATGTCCAAATCAGGAAAGTTCCAGTTAGCTGCATAGAGATTTATTGGAACAAGAGAGTCATTTTCCATTCTAGAGAAACAGGTGAGTGAGTGGGTCTGCGCTTTCTCCACCATCCACGCTCTCCTGAGACCAGCGTGCAGGTATCCTGTGTGGCCACTGGCCCACCTCTGACACCGCTGCACTTGGCCTGAGGCTAGCAGTGGCTACTGCGACCCTGGGTGTTCAGGGCTTGCCCACCCTTGTGCCTTGGACTTTGGGGTTGGTGGTGCAAGCGAAGGGGACAGGACTGCGGTTGGCGTCCCGGCTGCTCCTCTCCCTGCCCTTTGGCATGGTGTCAGAGGCAGAAAGGGGAGGGCTCTGGATCAGCAAGCCACCTTCTGGAGGGGCCCACGGAGACACTCTGAGGACACAAGGTGGCAGCCCTCTCTCTGCGGTTCAGAGGATGGGCCAGGCTGGCAGGGCTGCCTGGCTTGTGTGGAGCCTGGAAGCAGCTGTCTGCAGAATAGATGGCAGGGCCCTCTGTCTCCTTGGGCTCTGAGCCAGGGGAGACACCAAGGTGAAAAATTCCAAGGCAAAGGCTTCATGTATTTAAAATTCTTACAAGTTTTGCTGTATTGATCTCTCAAAAGGATACTCCAAATTATACTTCGGTTAATGTGTGAGAGCACCTATCTTTAATACTTGGTATTATTATTGTTGTTCACTAGCTCAGGCTGCCTTAAGGGTGAGTCTGGTAAGGCAGGTGGAGCTGGGGACTGAGCCACGGTATCCTGTGCCTGACTGCGTTTGCATGAGCAGGTGCTCAAACAACTGAGCTAACCAGCAGGCCCCCCAGTGCTTGGTATTATTGAACTTCCAAATTTATGATAATGCTTATGAAAGGCAACACTTCACTGAAACTGCGGGTGTAATCCTCTTGAGATCCGTGGAGGAAGTCTGATCCCAGGGCCTCAGTGGCTGCCAGACTCCGCATAGCGTTCGTGTGCATCATGGGCGTCATCCCAGACGCTAGGTCTTCCCTCGGCTGCTCATGTTGCCCAGTGCCACATAGACGCTGTAAATGACACTGCCCTACATTATTTAGGGAGTAACAGCAAGAAAAAAGTGCGTTCCTATTCAGCACGGGTGCATGGGCATTTTCCAATATTTTTGTCCAGTGCTTGGGTGAATGGAGGACTCGGTGCTGGGATTCTCGTGGGCCTCCTGCACTCCCTTCCGAGTGAGGCTGAGCGTCTTGTCAAGTACTTGGTCACGTATGTTTCTGGTTCCATGAGACCTGCCTGCTGGGCCTTTTGCACAGCATTTTAAGAGCTGGTCATCTTTTCCCTGTTTAGTGTGAGGGAATAGCCAGATTTTCCAGAATCCTAGTTCCATTATTTGGTTTTGGGCAAGATTCTTGGCCTCTGTTGGCTTCTGTCTTTCCATCTATAAAGTGGGAATGGATTGTCCTGCTTTCTGGGGCATGCAGGGTCCCCTGTGTCATCAGTGCCCAGCGGGCACCCTCTCTCTGCCTGCAGGGCAGCCATGGCTTCTTGGCGTCCAGCACCCAGATGCCTGGACACAGCTCCTGGCGTCTGAGAAATGTAGCCCCTGTGGGAGGAGACGGGGGCACTTCTCCATGCCATGTCGGCTCAGAGCTGTTACCCAGGAGGGCTTCCAGGGCACTTCCTCGTGCTTTTGGCATGACTTGTCCTCCCCAGTAAGAAGCAGGGCTGCTTAGCTCACGGCACAGTCCCCAGGCGCCCAGGCCCACAGGACGCCATCAGCCCTCAAGTTTCAGGACATGATCTGGGCAGCGCACAGCATCCTCCAACACGGTGCCTGACAGGCTTTGAAAAGTTCATCACAAGTTCACAGCCTTCCTGAGAAGCAAACAGAAAGAGGCTTCTCCAGGGCCTGGGCAGACCGGACCCTCGGGGCAGCGCACCAGCTGGGCTCGCGCTCTGGTCCTCGGGATTCCCATAGGACCAGCCCGAGGGCCCTGGATCCTTGGCAGCTGCCCGGAAGTGGCCGTCTGGGTCCACCATGCTGCTCAGCTGCTAACCTCGCCTGCGCACTTAGCTTGGTAGGTGCTTGGAGGGGGTGTGTCAGGGTAGGTCCCGAAGGGAGAGTGGAAGTGACGCTCCCTTCGGAGCTCTCCCTAGGCAGATACGTGGCCTCGCTCATCTCCCCCCTGTTCTCTTAAAGATGGGACACAGAGCCCAAAGGGGCCTTGCAGGAAGAGAACTGGGCATTCCTGCCCGTTTGCTGCTTCTGCCCATGCAGCAGTAGGAGTTCCTCTCTTGGGCCCCTAAGATCTCTCCTGTGGGGCAAGCCTGAGCCTGGGGTCCTCACAGGTCCAAATGGCTGTCAAGTCCAGCTTCGGCCCTTGCCCATAGCATGTACCAGCCATGAGGCAACCACCGGCCTCCTCCACAGCCCTGTTGCAGGGGATGTCGGGGGAGGCATCCTCGTGGCTGGGGGTGTGAGGCAGAAGCCTCTCCTTTTGGCGCCCGTGCCAGCGCCAGTGCTCTGCCAGGCAGGCAGCCCCAAACAGGAGCACCAGCACACTCGTCTGCAAGAACAGGGTGGGGGCGTAGGCCTCCCTCGAGTGCCCCTGAGCGTTGCCTGGCGGTGTGGGGAGGGCCTCCAGCAGGCAGGACATCCTGCTCAGTTTCATAGTCATTTCCACACAGTTTGCCAAAGCCTGGGCTCCCAAAGTGTCTAAATATGGTGCTGCATGGCTCTGGGGCGGGGCTGCGCACCCAAGACAGACATGTTTACTAAGCTCACAAACATTCTTGGTGTGAATGCTCAGAACAAGGCCAATTTATGTGTCGTCCCTGGCAAGGATTGAGATATCAGATCAACATCCAGACGGGGCAGCGGTGCCCACGTTTCAAGGGCAGGTGACACTGTGTGCAGGGCGAGGACCAGAGCTGTGGTCAGACCTGGCTCAGGCCTCAGCGCTGGCATGCTCTGAGGTCTTGTGCAGCTAAGCCAGCGTCTCTGGGTCCTGCTGCCTTGTCTAGAAGCAAGGGACAGCTGTGTGCTGTGGCTGCCGTGAACCTGAGGCCAGGTAGCGCGTCAGGCCCTCATTACATCTAGGACTCCAGCTGCTTGAATTTTTATTAAGTGTTCGTGTTCTCCCAAATCTCACATCCTGCCCCAGAGATGGGATCCCCACACTCCCCTCTGTGTACACCGAACACGTCTTGGGGGTGCTCCGAGGATTTGTCCGAGGCTTCCTTCCCCGCCTCGGGGGGCCTCCCCTTGCCTGGCCCTTTCTCGTTCCTTCTGCTCACGCCCGTGCTGGAGACGTGCTGGTCTCCATGGCACAGACCAGCGCACACTGTGGCGGTTTTACTATACAATGTTTGCGCAATATTTTCTCATTTAACCATCCAATAACCTGAGTGTGTGTGTGTGTGTGTGTGTGTGTGTGTGTGTGTATGTGTGTGTGTGGTTAGTATATCTATATCATTCTCTATACAAATGGGTAAACTGCATCTCAGAGGAACCAAGCAGAGACATGAAACCAATGATGACTTAGTTTCGGCCGTATCTTCCGATTCTGAGTCTAGAGTGTGCTCTGGCCACACGATACAGAAAACAGAGGTTGCGCCGGGGGACCCATCTCCTCCTTTGCTCTCTTTCTGCTTAGTTTTCAGTGGGACTCCTCACAGAGTCTCAGGATTTAGGTGTCTTGTGGGCCCATTGCTCAGTGAGCAAAGTCACTGAGGACTGGAGTTGGGGACAGTTTTGCAGGTTGAGGCCAGACTCAAAGGCAACCCTAGGTGGTGCTGATTCCTGCGAGCACTGGGGACTTCCTTCAGTGACTTTTGTGGTGGCCCTGAAGTCGGCCAGGCTCTGTGTGAGGCGCTGGAGACCCACAGTCCTTCCTGCAGGGCCCGGGGCAGACTTGTGTCTCATCTTCCACCCACAGCGGAAGAAGACATGGGCCTGCAGAAGGGGTAGGGGCTTGGGGCTGTGCTGTCTACTTGGCTCAACGAAGAGATGGTGAACCAACTGGAGCACGCCTGTGAATGCGTTGGGGTGGGCCGTGCAGTGTGGTCTTGGGAGCTGTATCTGGGCCCTGCTTCTCCCTCTGTGGTGCCCTTCCCGACCTGCGCTGCTTCCTGACCACCATGAACCAAGCAGCTGTGCCCTGCCGTCCCCTTTGCCACGGTGCTCCTACCTTGGACCCGCGGATCATAGACTGAACCCTCTGAAAGTGTGAGCCAAGCAGCCAGCTCCTTTACTCTGTGGATGCCCGGGACTGTGTCCCAGCAGTGGGAACTTGTCAACATCAGACATTAATCTTGCTTTAGGCAAAGTGCTGATTAGTTAGTGCAGGCTGAGTGTCCCTTATCTGCAATGTTTTGACCAGAGTGTTTTAGATTTCAGACTTTTTTGAACTTGTGAGTATTTGCATATACATGAGATTATCTGGAGGGATAGGATCCATGTCATATCATAAAATTCATTTATATTTCATATATTTTAGACACATGCCTAAAGCAGTTTTGTAGACTATCTTAAATACATGAAAAAACCGTGGCATTTTCTAACTACGACCTTGTGTCATAGAAAGATTTCAGATTTCAGATTTTGGATTGGGATCTCAACTTCGGCAGACTCATGCTTTTCCTACCTGCACGTGGGTACTCAGTGTAGATGAGAGGAGTCCCTCAACGTGACCCTTCCCCGTGTGCAGGAGGACAGATGCCCTTCTTCCCAGAGGGCTGTGCCAAAGTGCTGCCCCCGCATGATGCGGTTGGGCCGCCAGTGGGCAGGTCTCCCTGGGAGGAACCCAGGGTGGTGTCCCTGGTGCTCCAGCAGCCAGGTGGCCTGCCGGAAGGCGCATCCCGGGGCTTCGGCGGCCCCCCCTTCGTACTTGGCAAGATCAGGTTCTTTGCTCCCACTGCTTTGTGAGGGAATGAGGGGGGAGTTTAGATTCCTTCAAATAGTGTCTTGGAAGCCCAGGAAACAGGCAAATATCAACCAAACCAAAGAAAACAAAAAAGCTAAACACAAGCCCACAGATGGGGTCCAGCCCTCAAACACCAGGCCCTGCGCCGCCTACACCAAGACATCTGGTCACTTTGTCTCTGCAGGACAAAGAGCCTTTTTCCCCAAGCCAGGATTTTATGTCTTTAATCTTTTCCAGAAGAAAAAGACTTCTCATTCCATCTTTGTCTTATCATGTAACTGTGTCATAAAGATGCTGTTATTACTCCCTTCTGACTAACTGGCCCTGTGTCATTCTTGCTGATGTTTTTAGCTGGGCTCTACAAACAGTGACACTGGCGTCACCCGCCATGGTGGAGGGCAGATTCATTGGCACTGTTGAGCAATCCTTAAGGATTCTTGCAAGCTCTTCAGAACAAAACAGCGACGAGGGTGTTCTCCGGCCGTGAGGGCTTTCTGTGAGCTCTGCCTTGGTGCTTGCAGCTGGCAGCTTCAGCCTCTCCTGAACCCCGTGCCAGTGTTTGGCCTCCTTTGTTGGCTTGCTTTCCTAAGCTGAAACAGCAAGAGGGATAGAGATGTAGCACCCGGTACCACGACGGGTCGAAAGAAACAGGTGCCATTGTCACACATGCTGGGCACTCTACAAAGTTTGAACACAAAAGGGAAGTGCGACTGGTGGAGCAGCCAAAGACTGTGATAAGGCTAGAGCAATGACGTGGGGACGGTGTGAGCCCAGGCCACCGCTGTGACTTCTGACAGGACAGACACCGGGGAGCAGATTGGTCAGTGGCTTTCGCACCTGGCTCCTTGGTAGATGCACCTGGCCCTAACAGGTGGCCCTGGCCCCAGAGAGTCTGATTTAACTGTGGCAGCCAGGCAGGGCCTGGGCTTGGTGTCTGAATGTGGTGTCACCTGCAGCTGGCTCGCTGGTTCTCCCTTGACACAGGGGACCCCACCTGTGGCTTCTCAATGGAAAGCCTGAGCTGTTGTCTTCCTGCTGCTGGCAGATGGAGAAGGACCAGGAGCATGGCATAAGAGGAGGGAGACAGCAGCTGACGAGGGGGAGCTGCGATGCTGGTGCCCACTGGGTAGTGGGTGCCACTCCCTGGGCAGGAGCCCCGCGTGCACCCCAGGGAGAAGCGCAGCAGGCAGAGGGCAGGGCGGCGAGGGCTCAGTGTGGGAGGCTGCGGGGCATGTCAGCCCGAGAGCAAAGGGAGACACTGGCGGCTGTAGCAGGGTTGATGGCATCAGATATATTACACACACGTGCGCACACGTGCATGCACACACACACATACACACACACACACTCACGCCCACTTCTATATGGGTGACTGGAATATATGGTGAATGTGTAAAGCAAACAAAACAGCCCAGTGCAAGCCACACTGCCACCACGCCCCCCTCCGGAGTGGTTTTGGCGGCCTCCTTTGTGCACGTCTTCATGGGGCGTAAGCAAAGTGCGGCGAATGCTGCCTCCGCGTGCCATCCAGCGGAAGGCTTCAGAGGAGCACGCGGCTTCGTCTTCCTCCACCTTATGCACTGTGCTTGGCGCTGTGTGATTCTGGCTCTGCTCCAGAGGCAGAAGGTGAACACTTTAATCGGTTCAGGATGGCGAGGCAGCCACAGACCTGCAGCTCCGGACACTCAGGAAGCAGAGCCCCAGAACTGCTCCAGAAAGTGGTGAGAGCGACGGCTGAGTGCGCTTAGTGCGCATGCGGGAGGAAGGGCTCGAGGTCCCAGGCCAGGCGGGAGCCTTGGTATGTTCTTTTTTCTCCAGAACCCTGGTCATGATGGTGTCACTGGTCCCAAGGTCCCAAGGCAGAGCCTGCTGGGTTTCTGACCTGCCCTTGCTCCTGCTTGCTGCGGGACAACGGGGCCCCTGAGCTTCCCTGCCTGGTGTGTGTATCCTGCTGCTCTTGCCACGCCCTGTGTTCAGGATAGCCTGAGGCCCCCTCCCCCGTCCTAATGGTGGTGTGTCCAGGGGCCTGGCCCCCCATAAGGGGCTGCTGGGAGGCTCGGCCATGGCATCCTTCCACAGTGCACAGCCAGCAAGCTGGCACCAGGCATGTTGGCCTCTGCTCGCTCTGTTTCATGGGTGCCGCAGGAACCAGAATTCCTGGCTCTGTGTATAGGATGTGCTGTGCCATGCACAGACTGGGCTTTGGGGGATCTCTTTGCTTTTTCTTCTCTATGTATTGTTTTGATGTGTGGTTTTTTTTTACAGTTAAACAAAAGCAAAGCTGCATTTTGATGGCAGACTTGCCAGGCATCATTCAGAGAGGTGTGTGGTATTCATCAGCTGAAAGCCCATGGAGACAGTGGGCACAGCTAAGACACCGTCACTGAGTCTGGTGAAGCCTGGTGTCCCTCGCGGGCAAGCTAGGGCAGCTGGGTGGGCCTGGGTTTCCTTGGAGAGCAAGAGCAGTGTAAGCAGCAGCCATCTGGGAGCATCTCCAGCAAGCCCTGCTGGGCCCCCGGAGGCCTTGGCGCAGCGCACGCTGGGGCATTTGCCATCCAGCATAGGCAGCCTTGCCCTTGGGAACTCGGTGAGGATGTGAACATGCGGGAAGATTGTCTGGGCAGCTGGAAGAGATGGCGCAGCCCCTGTCCCCCAGACCTTTGCTGCTCTCAGGTCTCTTCCTGCTCCGTGCTCCCTGGGCTGGTGGGTGTCCGAGACCAGTGACCACGCAGACAGTGCCTGGTGGCCCTGGGTGTGCTGGTGCCTGTGGCTGTCAGCAGGGCATGAGTGTGGCCAGCCACAGGGCCAACCCCACAGACATGCCTGGCAACCCTGGGTGCTGTGCTTACCGGCCTTCTGCCGGGTGCCTGAGCTGAGAATATCACCCCTTCAGTGTTGGGAGTGGCTAAAAGGAAACTGATCCTACGTGGGAGGGCATGACACAGCCTCGGTGCCTAAGCTGTCAAGCTACCTTGTTTTTGAGAAAACCTTCCTGCCTGGACATCAGGCTACTAGTCGCTAGGCAACTTTGTGTCTCCTGATACTAACTTTGCAAAGATATAAATAAACTCCCTACTGGTGTTCTTTGGGTCTTTTACCAGTCAGGCAAACGACCTCCACCTGACCCAGCTCTTGCCTGCTTTCTGTTTTTTCCTCATTCCTGCTGCCATTTCTCCCCGATGGCTTGGCCCTGACGCCCTGTCCCTGCTAGGGGACATGAGCTGCCAGATCTCAGGATCACATGAGCTGGGCACCTGGCAGAGGCCCACTGGCCCAGTGTGAGAAACAATACCCTCTGTGCAGAATTGGGGATTATGTGACCAACAGTGGCCGTGAGGAAGAAGTGATGCTAAGCAGAGGGCAGGGCCAGTACAGTGCTTGGGTGCCTGCTAAAAGTGGGCAGGTGTACAGCCGGAGGGCACTGGCCTTGACCACAGCCTTGGAGGTGATGGGTGGAGCTTCTGGGGTCTGAGTGGCACCCATGACCTCACCTCCTGTCACCTTCCAGGGCTCACAGTAATTGGGGGACACTGAACTCTAGCAACTTCTCCGGACATAGGACAGGTTGTCGTTTCAGCCGGGCTGTGGGGACTTGGGGTGCTTCTGAGCAGTTGTGAGTGCCACTGCGTAGGCAGCACACTTGAAAGCCCGCCCACGACTGTGACAAGGTGAATGTATGTGAACCATCACGGTCACCGCGGGAAGTGGCATGGAACTGCTTGCAGGGCAGGTGCATGTTTATAGCATGGATCCAAAGAAGGCTCACCTGCTGCTGCACTGCTTGCTTTGCTTCCTCTTGGAAAGCATAGCTCCCTTTCTAGTGGAATTTAAAAGCCCAGAGACAGAAAGGGCAGGAAAATTAGCAGCAGGCTCAGTGAAGCATAAAATTGGCCTCAGATACACCCTGAAATCAGCTGCTCCCAGCTGTGGCCCCAAGGTCATGCCAGGGAGGCCGGGTGACAGGGCCACCGCACAGCACAGGGCTCCCCCATGCAGTCCCCTCTCCTCTGCTGTGCTACCAGGCCAGTGAGCAGCGGGGTGGTTTCAGTGAAGATCCTTAGGACGGGAGGAGGAGGCCTAAGCCTGCCTTCTCTCCTTCCTGGAAAGCTGCCTGGAGCTGGGGCTTGAAATCCGAGCTGCTCTTTTGGGATTAGCTGTGTTGTTTCCAGAAACCACGTCACGTGGAAAATCCAGAGCAACAGGAACTGCGCTAGGTGGGGGAGAGCTGGGGCACTGTAGCCACGTCCCTGGATCAGGTGGCCATGGGTGGGTTGAGTCTCCCCGAGCTCCTCCAGGAGCCAGGAGTACAGGTGCTGGGAGCGGTTCAGCCTGCTGCTGTGTCCACGGCCTCCGGGCTCTGCAGGGCCGCCCTCAGCGTTGCCCGCCACCTTTTCTGGACACTCCTGGGATCCACTGTCCTCTAACCTGGGGTCCCCACTTCTCAGGGGCCCCACATCCTCTGTGGGGGCGTGGCTCTGGTTCCAGGCCAAGCCAGCTGCCCTTTCCCGTCTTGGATCATGGGGACCTGCCCTCAGCTGAACCTCGGCTCCGCACGGACGTTCTTAGTCGAGAGAAGACAATGACTGTGGAAGCCACATCCATGCAGGGCTGCTGCCCACTGCGGGCACAGGCCAGGCCTCCCATGTTGGTGTCTGCCACATCACCCCTCCTCCAGGGCAGGCCCACAGCGTGGCCAAGGCTGCTGCCATGATGCCCCTCACTGGGGCAGGCAGCAAGCTGGGCCTGTGCTCTGAACAGGCAGAGATGGGGTNTCCATGTGGGTCTCACGGAAGCCACGCTCCAGGTGCAGGAGTGGCTGGGGTGGAAGCGGGTGGGTGTGGGGCTGCTCTGGGTGAGTCGGTAGCCATGGGCTGCCCACAGTGCACCCAGGTTCCTGCTGCCTGCAGCAAAGGTGTAGCGTGATGTGGGAGGCGGCCTGCTGCTCTTTGCTTAACCAAGTGTCCTCTGAACTTATTTAGATAAAATACACAAATAGCCTCACAACTCTTTCTAACACCTCAGTGCCCAGTGGGCACCAGGCCATACCTCACAGGGCAGAAGCTGGGTGTCCTTGGGGGAATGCCACCATGGACCCTGACACTTAGGAGGAGGCGCTCAGTAGGTGGTGGCTGTTCTTTTTTAGTTTAGTTTTGCTTTTTGAGATAGAGTTCTGCCATACAACCGAGGCTGGACTTGAGCATATAGTGAGCATCCTGCCTCAGCCTCCCGATTGCTGGAATCATAGGCATCCACCACCACGCCTGGCTCCCCATTCTTATGTTTTAATAAGGAACTTCAAAGGTGAGATGTGACCACATTCTATGAAAATGTTTGATTTTACTAGTTGCTGTTAATAAGAATGTCTATAACTGATACTTATTTTAAAAATGAGGGATGGGGAGATAGCTCAAAGACGTAAGTGCCTGCCTGGTAAGCACAAGGTCCTGAGTTCAATACCTGTACACACACACACACACACACACACACATATACACAATGAGGTATTAGAAGGTATTCTTAATTTGAAAGTCTTAGGGGGGCATGTTTCTTATACTGTTTTCTAAAAATCAGCATCAGATGCATGAAGAAAAGGCAAACAGACTTAGCAATACTTCACACTTGCTTGGCCACGCTCCTCTCTGTACTTCTGGCCAGCAACCGCCCGGGTTGGTCATGTGGCTGGAGTCACACAGATCTTTGTAATTCTGAGGTACAAGAGGTTGAAACCCACACAATACACAAATCCCAAGGCACTAAGCCTCGCTTTCCATAGAATCTGGTGTTTCAGAGCCCCTTTCCTGGAAAGGGGGAAACTCAGCCTGTAGCTGATGGGCACTGCGCTCCGGGCCTCTGCTCTGTGCTGCAAGCCCGGCAAAGCCCTCGCCTGGGTCCCCGGGGTGGGAAACACAGACACTGTGTGCCCGGGGGCCCTCTTCAGCCTGGCTCCTAGGGGAGAGGTGCAGGTGGGGCCTGGGAGCGGTGACCTCAAGGGGCAGAGGCCCTGTGAGGGGCGTGGTGTGGCAACCGCGGGCGCCAACTCCTGTCCTGGGGTGGCTAGTCCCACCACACTCCAGAGGGCCCAGTCCCTCTTCTCTCTCAACACCTCCTACTTCAGATGGTGATCGAGAGATACAGTGAATGTGTAAATTAAAATTTATTCAGTAAGGTTTGATCCCCGGTGTGCTATGCTGGCCTGACCCCGGGTGCACTGAGACGGTGGTTGAGACTGGGCGTGGTGGTGCACACCTGTAATCCTAGCACTTGGGAGGCTGAAAACAGGAGGATCACTACGAGTCTGATCTGTGT
>NDGM011050878.1:0-14185 GCA_002564305.1 Octomys mimax | reverse complement strand
GGAAGGGTCTACAGGGCGTTCAGGGTTTCACTCCGTAGATCAGACTCATGGTCATCTGCCTGTTTACAGCCACCCAAGAGCTGGGATTACAGGCATGTGCCACCATGCCCAGGCTCAATTGACGGCTCAGCCCGCCTGCCTTGGGGGTGGGGTGGGCACAGCAAGCCTGGGGATTGAACCCCCAGGCCCTGGGCCTGCTGGCAGGTGCTTTAATCCACTGAGCTATTTGGCCAGCCCCGGATTTGCATGTTGAGTGCTGCCTGCTTCATAGGGATCATAAGACACTCTCAGATAGGTCAGCCCATGGCACCTTCACAACCAGTCTAGGAGGAAGGCAGGAAAATTGCTGGGTTTCTCAGACAAGAAAATGGCTTCAAGGGTAAGTAAGGGCGCGACATAGAACTGAGACCACGTTCCCATTGCCCAGGGATGTGTTTCTAAGTGAGCACCATTTGCCCAAGATGATCTACTGGGACAGAAAAACAGTGAAGCTTCTAATTCTAGCTATTTTTAGTTCACCCTTTTAATTTTAAAAACATGTTTTCTAGTATCCTTATTATATCAGAATAGTATGCGCATATACTACATCTGTTGGGGGGCCGGTTCCCAAATGTTCTTCCAGGTGAAGGTGCTTCCGTGATGACAAAGCTTGGAGGTCAGCACTCTTAAGAGGAGCCTGATTGACAGAGGAGCTTAACAGCTCATTCTGCAGCTTGCTATTCCTTTCATATACTATTATTGACTTATGGCAGGGAACCTTCATGAGTGTATATTCTTCAGATTGCTCTGTGGCTTGCTGAGGCAATAAGTGATTTTACAGACTGAAATCATCCACCAAGTCTACAGTGCACACGAATCATTCTTCGCAGTGCAAGGACCCTCATGCCATGCAAGCAAACAGCTCCGGCTCCCATAGAGAGAACCCTCGTTCTCAGCATCATCTGTGATCACTTACAAACCAGAAAGTGTCCACACACACACACACACACACACAGGTCCACCCGGTTTCTGCACACGGAGTTCCGAATCCTAACACCCCCAAACTGCTATTAAACATTAATGTCACTACAACTGCCACTTGGCACATTTAAAACATGGCAATCTGACTACACACTGGAGTGGAACTTTGAAGAAGGAACTGGTGTCTGATCTGTTCACTGCTTCATCTCCACCTGGCACAGGGTCATTCGGGTTGACAAAATGGATGATGGTGGATGGGTGAGCCCCCAACATTGTCTTTTCTCTGATGCAAGACACCTCTAAAATGACAGACAGTAAAGGAGTGCAAAGAAGATGAATGTAAGGATAGTAGAAACAAGAGGCATCAGTGAAGGAGAGCATGTGTTTGGAAGACAGGTGAGGGGTGACGGCCGATGGGCAGAGGGGAGGCAATAGTGACCTGGTGTCTGCAGGAATGTATAGGGACACAGGGTGAATGCACCCACGAGGGACACAAATGACACTTGGAGGTGTGGGATTAGGAGACACCATGCTCAAGGGGCCAGGGTGATCTGAGGGACTGTATTTGAAGGTCAGAAGGTTTTCTTTTTCTGGAGAAGTGGACTGGAAGAGGCTCCAGGTGAGGGGACAGGAGGTGTCATAAGAGATGAGATGCAGGGCAGCTGCCAGGCAAGGAAGGGAAGCCTGCATCTTTGGAAAAAACCAGCATATGCCCTTCAAGAGGTGGCCCCACATGGGGTACACGAAATACCTGGAGAGCAACGGTGAGGCGAGCTGGCACTGCAGGCCCCCACGCGGATGCCATGCTGTCTGCAGTGCCTCACTCTCAGGAACGGCAGGGAGCCCAATGCTCATTCAAGGGTGGCCCAAACCTGGGGGAACTGAGGCAAACACCAGGAACGGAGGAGCGTGGGAGTAGAGGGAAGCGTTCAGAGCAGTTATTAACATCCTCAGAGAGACGCGCCCCAAACTGGACGTAGTGGTGAGAACAGGCAGAGAATGATCAAGAACTCCTGGACATGAGGTACATGAGTGAAATAAAAATCCCCAGAGAAGATATACAAGGTAAAGTGTCACAGCAAAAACAACACAAAAGACACACAGGAAATAGAAACTATAGTCTCAGAACCCCAAAAGTCTCGTATCTGACAAACAGGAATCCCAGAAAGAGACAACAAAGTAAACTGGAAAGAAAAAAACTGATAAAAAAAAAAAAAAAAATACAAGAACATCTTCCTTCCCTCCCTCCCTCCCCATCCCCTCTCTCTCTCCACTAGGGTTTCTCTATGTTGCCCAGCTTGGCCTCAAACTTGGGACCTTCCTGCCTCAGCCTTCCAAATAGCCTGAGGTTACAGCACTATGCCCCTGCATCTGGCTCCATATTTAAGAATTCCTAAGTTCTTCTTTCTATGTAGGACCCACAGGGAAGATACTCCCTGGCAAAGCGGGGATAAGTGAACTAGCAGAAAGGCAGCCCCGCGAGGCCCCAGGGAAGAGCAGGGGGGGGGGCAAACTTGGGCTCCAGAAAGTACAGAAGGAACTGATGGATTATTTGATATGTTTGTGCAGCGAGGGAAAATACTGATGTGCACTCTAATGTCAAAATTAAAGATAAGTGTACAGAGAAGGAAGCAAATGCAAAACAAGAAGCCATGATTTTAACACAAGGAAAAATCATACAGGAGAGGAAATATAGAGAAGGGGAGAGTCAGCCCATTTTAGAGAAACAGGGAGGTGCATGTGCCTTGGCTCCACAGTGACAAGTAGAGGTGCCAGGCGGCACACACCTTGCACTGCATCCCTGGAAGCAGACACTCTGGGTACGTTTTGGTCTGCTCCATGTTATCTGAACTCTCACTGCTCAAATCCTGGTATGGTTTGTGTCTAGATGTCCCCCCAAAGCCTCCCACAATCACTGGGGCAGATTCTAGAGTTTGTGATTAATTCATGATCCAATGCTGGGAGTCATGGTGTGAGCGCTCCATTCACCTTGGGCAAATAATCTGCATACAAATGTAAGTTGGGGAAAGAAGCCAGCTAGCTGGCACAGATGCTGTTCTTCCTTTTGCTCTTTGCAGTTTGCCCCCACCATGGACGGCTGCCCTCTGCCCTGTGACACTCTGCCTTGAAGCCATCTGAGTATGGATTGAAACCTCCACTAACTTGAGCTAAATAAACCTTTCTTTCCTTAATTCTGAGTACTGAGTATTTTGTCACAGCAAGGAGAGAAAAATAACTGAGACAGAATTTGGTGCCAGAGAAGTGGGGTTGTTGCTGTGACTAAACTTGACCATGTGGATCACAAGCTTTTGGGAATGGCTCATGGGAAGAGATAGGAAGGGTGCAGAGATGTCGCCTATAAGAGAAGCACTGGAACAGCTTCAGCTGTTTCGTGTGGGAGATTCTGGTCAGAGTTCAGAAGACCAGAGGGCTGACAGAAATTCTGCTTGTAAAGACCAGGCTGGGGAGGTTCCTTCTGGGAAGGACTGCATTGGTTGTTGGACTCCAGGCAACACGTGTTATGGCTTGGCAGAAAGTTTGTCTGCATTTTGCTTGTGTCCAGAGACTTTGCCTGAGACTGAGATTAAGTGAGGTGGACTGTTAATCTGGCTGAAGAAATCTCAAGGCAGTCAAATGTTGAGGCAGTGACATGGCTATTATTGGGAACTTTTAGTCAAATTTATGTTGAGAGTCAAGAGCAAAGAGCATAGCAGGACGATTTAAAATGTGAATTTGGCCAAAAAAGGAATCTTTAATAAAGCTGTGGAATGCAAAGATAGGACAGAGAGGATCTCCACTGCCCAGAAGGAACAAGAGAATGAAAAGGATGGCCTGAGGGCATTACAGGAGGCAGCTGTCTCTACCCTTTGCAGCTTCAAAACCACAAGCGTGAGGGATTTAACCTTGAGGGGTAAAGCTGCAGAGCACCATGTTCCAAAATGGCGGTGGCAGCCACACCATGATCTAGAATGGTGATGGCATAGAGAATTTGTTCCTCAGAATCAGGATGAGAATGCTCAGTGATCCAGGTACTCTACCCCTACAGCCAAGAGAAAAGAAAACCTGGCTACTGCTCCAGCTGGCAGCAGCCCTTGGCATCATTCACATGGTGTTGGTTTTAGGCAGTTGGAGAATGCAGGAGTTCTAAGGTTAAGAAGGCTTCCACCTAGATTTCAGTAGGCCTAGAAGGTCAGGCAGTGTGCCCTGGGAGGACAATATGTGAAGCCGAGGGTGAAAAGCCTAATGCACAGCAGAAAGCCCAGAAGTCTGGAAAATCCAGCAAAGTGGATCATCTGAGAAAAGCCAGCCTAAGACAGAAGTCATAGGATCTACCACCAAAAGTGCCATACATGTGGAGCCATGGAGAGCTCACAATCTGCCACAGAATGCTTCAGAAGTTCCACATGGAACTACAGGACTTAATGTTTGCCCTGCTGGATTTTGGACTTGCTTGGGTCCCAATGCTTTGTGTTCCCCTGTTGTGTATACCTTTTGGAGTTGTAATATTTTTTCTTGAGCCACTGAATGTTGGAAGTGTTTAACTTTTCATTTGTACAGGGGCTCATAGCTAGGTGTTTGCCTTAGATCTTGGAGGAGACTTGGGACTTGGACTCATCAGCAATGCTGAAACTATAGGACTTTGAGACAGAATAAAATGTCTTTTGCATAAAGGGATGCACATGAGTCTTTGGGGGCCCAGGGGTGGAATGTTATGGTTTGTATCTAGGTGTCCCCCCTAAGCCTCATGCAGTTATTGGGGTGGCTTCTAGAGTTTGTGATTAATTCATGATCCAATGCTGGGATACATGGTGTGAGTGCTACACTCACCCTGGGGCAGATAATCTGCATACAAATGTAAGGTGGGGAAAGAGGCTAGCTAGCTAGCTGCCCCAACTGCTACCCCTCCTTTTGTTCTTTGCAGTTTGCCCCTGCCATGGATGGCTGCCCTCTGCCCTGTGCCACTCTGCCTTAGAGCCAGCTGCGTATGGACTGAAACCTCCACTAACTGTGAGTTAATTTTAGGTGTTGGGTATTTTGTCCTAGCATTAAGAGAAAACTAAGACAGATCTAAAACCAGAAGCCACGTGAGCTTGGCCAGTGCGGTGCCTCTCACCTTCTGAACAGGCAGTCTGACTCAGCATCAAACAGATTTGGATGCCTGGGGGTCACAGAGGACCCCTGAGGCACCCATAATTGATAAAGGAAGAATGTTCAGATACACGCCTTCCAGAGGCATGGGGGAAATACGAGAAGAAACAGCCCAAAGAATGGAAACGGCTGTCTCAGGGGTAGAAGTGGGTAGGGACGGGTAATTTGAGTTTTAAATTATAAATATACTACTTTGGAAAGACAAAAAGCACATTAAAATTTTTAATGAGAACATTTATTAAAAAGAGACCAGGAAACCTGCATTCTGGCTCGATGTCTGTCAGAGCCAGTAGTGCTTGGATGAAAGACCTTCACCTGCCTCATAGATAAGTCAGATGGCGTAGTTCTCATGCGCAAATCTGGGTTTTCTGCCAACGTTGCTGGTGTCACCCAAACATAAGTACCTGGTCTGGGGCTAGTACTGTTTAGCATTGCGTTAAGAAAGTAGTGTTTTGTTTTATTAAACATATATGTCTTTTATATAGAGGTATATTATTATAGATAGAAATACATATTTCTATATAGAGAAAATAGAGGCATTTGGAAAAATATCTATTCTAGATATATAGAAAATAGAGGCAGTTGGAAAGAATACATATATTTCTATATATGGAAAATGGGGCATTTGGAGAGAATACATATTTCTATATATTCAGCAAATAGAGGCATTTGGAAAGAACAGGCAACAAGAGAGGCCGTGTGCTTCGCCAGACAGAGGACTATACGCCGGGCTATTTTACATTGAGTGCAATACAGAAAAAAATACAAGATGGTCAAAAAAGAGAATACAGTGGGACTGCCAAGAAAAAACCAAAGCAATGATAATCAGCCCAAGACCCAAACACGATGAAAATCAGAGCCTGGGGGACAAAGGGCCCGGACCTCCCTGTGGGATTTGTACAGGTGAGCAAAGACATTCGAGTGGTAGGCGACTGGGGAAAAAGCATGAGACTGGCGAGGACGAGAAACAAGAAGAAAAGCTGGGATGCTCCCCCCAGGGAATTATGAACCCTTTACCTTTGGGGATACAGAAGTAAGATGAGCTCCCAAAGGAAGAGAGAGAGGGTCTGCCCCAAAGGACAGGGTGCAGAGAGGAGGGAGGCAGCAGGCACCGCAGGGCAGGGCGGGACATACAGAGCTGGGTGGCCCCCTCATCCTGCTGAGCTCTAGCCTTTGCTGAGTGGACGGCGAGGTGGGGAGGGCAGGGCAGGGCCGTGGGTCTTGCGAGGCAGAGTAAGCCTGGTCATCAAGAGCCCGGAAAGAACAGACCTGGCCGCCACCCTGGCATCTGTATCTGCTTCAACTGATTTCTCTTGTTGGATTCCGAGCCTCTTTACAACCTAAACAGCACACTTCCTTGAAGGGCAGGCAGTAAAATTCATTATTATATCATTCATTAAACATTTAAACTATTCATTAAAAAAATAAATTGTTTTTATTGAGGTAAAATAAACCGCTCGTTCTTATGGACACAATACTCTCTCATGTCTTTAGGGTAATAATAGCAAATGTTTATTGAATACTTACAGTCCAGCAATCATTCTAAGAGCTTTCGGTAAAATATATTGTTTAATCTTCCCAACAATCCTATGAAGTAGCTACTATGGATCCACAACCCCTTATTCAGAGCTCTCGGGCTCAGTGGGTTTGCCAAATCAAATTTATCAGGTTTTAGTAAGGTAAGATGCATGGGACACAGTACATCACACAGTGGCCTGGAGCTACATCCTGTAATCAAAAACATTAATATTTCTGCAAGGAAACAGTTGTATCTTTCAGTTTTCAGACTGTTTAGGTTTCAGAACTATAGATCAGAATTATTATCCCTAATTGACATAGGAGGAAACTGAGGCATTATATAACCTGCCCAGGAACAGTTAGTAAGCAGTGGGGTCGGGGGTTGATCTGAGGCGATCTGGCCCCAAACCTGGGTGCTCAGCTGCACTGCCACAGTGGTCCCTGGTCTGTGGCTCACTGTGGGATGGGGGTCTGCCAAGGGCACATGTTATACTGTAACCACCCAAATCCTCGAACTCCTGGGCCCAGATCCAGCCGGATCCTGCTGATACAGAAGTTAGGTGACATCGCTGCTGGCCATCACTGGGGAAGAGGAGAAGCCTAGGAAGAGGACCCAAGCTTGGAGTTACCTACAGCAACCCACAGGCCAGGAAAACTCTGGGCACAGCACCCTAGGCTGAGCCTGCTGAGTGCCAGGGCAGGACGGGGAACACATCAAACCCCAGAGGTGCCAGGGAAGCATGGCCCATAGGACCGATGGCAATGAATGTGGGGAGTGAGAGAACAATAATGAGAGATAATACCGACTGCTGCTTCTCAAGCACACGCTCTCTGCCAAACACCGTGCTCAGTACCTTGTATGCAATACTATGTTTTATCCCTGCAACAAGCTTTTGAGGGAGGAATCATGACTGCTCCCATTTGACAGAAGAGGCTGGGAGCAAAACGAACAATAGCTCAGTTTATGAGAAGAAAGGAAGGGCGGGTGGGTGGAAAACATAGGGTTTAGAAGCTAGAAAATTCACTGAGGGGAGGCAAGGCTGTGAGCATTGATGATTTCCCAGGAAGGAATATGAATACATGCGCTCTACCAGCAGGGGCATCTGTAGCGTGAGTTATTTTCTATAGAGATACTTTTCATGTTATGTCTTCCTGGGATAATGCCTTTGACAGAGTAAATGAAATTTAAATACTGGATAAGCACTCTTACTTGCTTTTTCACTAGGGAAGAGGAACAAATAAGTAGCTTCCGATCTACATCTTGGGGAAGGCAATCAATACCTTTGACAAGCCCAGTCCTCAATGGCAGCAGGATAGCGCGAAGAAAAAGCTCCTAGGCGCCTACATGGAAGAGGGAGGAAAGATGCTGGCACAATTTTATAGTAATTTAATTAACAGGCACAAAACACCCACAAATACACTCATTGAGCAGATCCATACCACTACCATCTCCCCATCTTCAATGTTAACTAAAACCCTAGAGTTTGGTGTATGTTGTCCAAACACATTTACTAAAGGGAGGCTACTTCTGTTAGAGGGAAGACTGAAACTTCCTTCCAGCACTGTAATCTACAAAGGCAAAATGTTGTTTGCATGCTGAGCAAAATCACAAGCGCTTAGCTAGAAGTTACAACAGCTTTACAGGGACCTTCTCCAGAAAAAAAAGAGGCCAACAAGAAAATAGTGTTTAATATGAAGTGCTCCATGAGGCCAGGGTGGAATCAGGTTGCTGATGCTGCGTGGTCCTCGCTGTAGCGAAGGCTGAGGGTGCTCTACGCAGGAGTGCAGGTTGCAGATAACTTTGTCACTGAGGACCTCACCCAGCTGCAGCCAACATCCCAACTTTCTCAACTGCTCCATCCCACAAGTGAGGAAAAGGAGGCTCCCTTGTTCTAGGTTACACCAAGCATGGAGGGAGGGGTGCTGGAAGTGACGTGGGCTCTGTTCCCATCCCTGAGCCTCCCTGGCAGAACTGGAGGAAGAGCAGGGAGGGTTGGGAGGTCTTTGGTCTCACATCCCACTCCCCAACTTGTGCAGGGGTTCTAGATTTTTCTGTTCCTCTTTGGAAAAGAATCACAGTCTGCAAACTAGTTAATGACAAAGATGATGACTTTGAGATGCACTGATCTGTGGCTGAAGGGTTTTTTAACCTCTCTTCCCAATGCCTCTGGGGATGGGGGAGCAGCCAGGCCAGCAAGAACCGACCACAGGAGAGGATGAGACGTCCCTGTTCCTGTGTAAGAAACAGGACACATACCTAAGGCGTGCCTTGGCAACAGAAGACAGCATCTGAGTCACGGCAGCTGCGAATCAACACCGTAAATCAAGGCAGACGATGTGGGAAAGCACATTCCTGTGTTCCTGCAGGGCTGCGAGTCAGGAGGGCTCTGTCCTAGGCACTTAGCCCATCAGCCCACACATCATCGCTCTCCAGAGGCAGCTGGAGGACACCCCGGTTTCTGTACTGGGGAAGAGGGATGAGGGCGGTGCCTTCCGGGCTGCTCTATGCCTGTGACTCGGCAGACAGCAGAGGGGTTGCACGTCCTGCGACCCCACCTGCAAACAGAATTATGTTTATCTCTGCAAGGCTCAGAAGGCCACCACACTGAGACTCCTTCAAGCCCAACATCTCAATCCAGGTTCTCAGGAGCCTGGGGTGTCCTGGAAAAATCTTGGAAGTCCCTCCAAGGATAACTGTCCCACATCCTTGCATCAGAACAGGTTCTCTTCTGTATTCTGAGGCTCCACGTAAAGTCTGGAGAAGAATGAGGTGTTCCTGGTCACCCTGATCCTGGCACATGACTCAGCCCCAAGAGGGGGCACAAGCAAAGCACTGTCCCACTACCCATCGCAAGCCCGGCCTGCCAGCCCTTGACCCGTCCTGGTTGTGAGAGGGACTCTGCTTAGAAAGCAGCTATTGTGACAACACTGCTTTCACACTTCCCACTTCAACCCTGTGGGCTGAGCTGCAAACAGAGGGACAGAAAAGAAAGCAAGGAGAGCTGACCCCCAGGCTGAAACACACAGCACTGCCCACGCTGGCAGACCCCTAAACTCTCCTTATCTCTTCCTTACCCTAAAGCTCCCCTGATGGAATAAACTGAATTTAACAAAGGCATGAACTCTGAGAGCTTAAGAACAAGACAGCAGTGGACCTCAGGCACCACTAACATTCTAGATGCTTCTGCGGAGCAGATGGACAGACCTTGAATGGCCAGGCAGGCCCCAGCTATTGGGTGTGGGACAAGGGCTGAGACCCAGGTGGATTGGAGCACTTTGTTGTTGTGGAGGCAACACAATGACACCCCACAACTCAAAGGAGAAATTCTGGGTTCATCTTGGCTTCTGGTTTCTATGGATTCAGTCCCTGGTCAGTGAGGTCCAAGGCAGGAAGGGCATAGCACAGCCAGAAAGCTGTGAGGGGAGACAGGAGGGGGAGGGGAGGAGAGATATCCTCTGCTGCCCAGGCCCTGCCTCTGATCCAGAGACTTGGAGGGAACATCTTAGATCTCTACCATAAGATCCCCCAAAGCCTAGGTTTTGACTGAGATTAGAGGCACAAACTATCCTTGAAAATGGGTACAGAGCGTTCCGAACACAGAAAGCTTGGCAGCAAGTCTGTACAACCTCAGCCCCTTTGTTTCATCTCAATCAAAGCCTGCAGAAATCAAGTTAATTAAGAAGGGACATGAAATGATAGGACCCTGGGTGACCCTGTTGTGCATAACACATATGTGGCTCCAATAGGGTAAGCCACAATCCTGGCTTTGTGAAAAACTGTGCTGCGGCCATAGGGGAAGGTTGGATAGAAAAGAAGTGAGGTGGGAAGGACTTTCCCATGAAAGAAAATTTCACTTTCATGGTAGGAAGTTATTAGATAATATAAAGCTTTACAATGTCTAGGAACAGGAAGAATAGGCAGCTATTTTACATTATACACGTAAATCGAAGAGTCAAAAGCACTTTGAAAGTATCTGCATCTGGGGAGCAGGAACGGAGCACAGCCAGCAGTAGCTGATGCTCTTGATTTTAAAATCCAAAAGCTCCAAAGCCAAGAGCTACCTAATTTAGACCCAAAGTAGTATGAAGTTGTTATTCCTCTCTAGTGACGGGTGCAAGTGTGCACAGTGTGTGTGCTACACAAACACTCTACTGTTGGACTGCAGCTGGCACCCCAGGCCTCTGTAGGAGCACCCACTGATCACCTTCCTGAAGTCTGAATCATTCTGAATTCTGAGACTCCGCTGCTCCAGAGGGACTGGACAGCCAGGACAGCAATGCCTGCGTGCTGACTCCTCCCAGCAAGCAGCTTCGGCCCCTTCTTGCTTCCTGCTCCCTTTAGGCCTTGCCATTGACTTCTTTGCTGAGGGCTTTGGTCTTTATTTTGGTTTTTTGAGACAGGGCCTCACCATGTATCCCACACTGGCCTGGAACTTGCAACAATCCCTCTGTCTCAGCCTCCTGAGCGCTGAGCTTGCAGTCTCCTTTCTGACCCTTTCCTCTCTACCAATGCAGAGCCAGCTCTCCACAGAGTAGGCACTTCTGGTAGAGACTGGACACGAGACTCCTAACTCCCTACCTAACCCACAGGGCCTGTTACAGCTTTGCCCTGCCTTTCCCTCTGACCTCCATCCCTTTCAATATCTTCCCTTTGCTGCTTCAGGACCTTTGTACCTGCCATCCCTTCCTCATGACTCTCCTGGTCCTCCTCTAGTTCTCTGGTCAAATATCACCTCCTTAGAGAGGCTTCCTCTACTGCCACCTCCAGCCACACTGTCTTCTGTTCACTTGCTCTTGCCCCTACTACATGGCAGGGCCTTTCTCTTTTTTTTTTTTTCATTTTATGTATTTGGTCCAGGGTCTTACCACACAGCTCGGATTGTAGTGATCCTCCTATTTTCACCCCAGCACTGGGGTTACAGGTGTGTGCCACCACACTCAGACTCAAGTCACTGGTTCAGCGCACGCGAGGGGCGGGGCTTAAATGGCATGTGGAACCGGGGACTGAACCCTAGTTCCTGCGCTTGCCATAGCAGATGCTTAGTCTACTGAGCTATCTCACCAGTCCAAGGCAGGGCATTCTGAATGAGCTTTTAACACTAGAGCCCCTGTATTTAAGGCTGAGCCCAGCAAATAACATGTGATCAATACCTACTTATTAAATCAAAGAACAAATAGATGTGCTCATTGCACACCATTTAGAAAATCAAGAACAACAGAATGCAGAAGATAAAATTATCCTTGGAATCTCATTACACAATGTTATGGCTTGTACATTCCAGGGTTAAGGTTTGTGTAATTTCATTTTATGTCAATGTCCCAAAGCCTCCTGCACTCACAGGTGGGCTTTCTGGAGTTGGATGGATCATGGGAGAAAGAATATGGGTGTAGGGTACATAGTATCTGGATCAGCCTCCCAGTTGGAGTAGTACAGTTTGGGGTGTGGCCCAGTGGATTTAATCAAGAGGGAAGCCCCACTCCATGTGGGTGGAGCCAATCAATAGGCTTGTAGCCCGGATGGAATGTGAAGGGACAGAAAGAAGCTGGGCTGGCTGGGTGCTCTGCTGACCTCTGCCTGCCAGAACATGGTCTCTCTCTCCTTTGCCAGGTCGCCCTGCCTTGGAGCCAGCTGACTACGGTCTGAAACCTATACAAACTGTGCGCCAAAACAAACTTTTCTTCCTATAACTTGTGGGTGTCAGGTATTCTGTCCCAGCAACAAGAAAGTAAACTAAGACACACAGCTATAAATACATACACAAGTAAGTATATGTCCTTAGTAATGAAAGTGATAATGCTCTGTTTCCTGATAAAGGATTTGGGTTTCACAAGAGCATTTATTAGCCAAAACTCCTCATAATATTTAGTGGTACCTCGGCTCACCAACTTAATTTTTTTCCATGGTTCCGGTCACAAACCAAATTAAGTAAGAACCTGCTCAAAACCAATGCTCAGGTTCAACTTGACCTTTTGAGGAAACTTAATTCTGTTCTCCTCCAACTCAGTTTGTGATCAGAATCATGGAAAGAATTATGTTCATGAACCGAGGTACCATGGTGAGTATAATTTGTATATTTCATTTCATGTAAATGTTTCTTCAAAAGGAAAAGCTCATCAACAACATTAAACACTGGATAATGACAACGGTGCTCAAGTGTTTAATCAATGAGTACTGATGACTGTGAGCTACTTTAAATTGCATTTCTCCAAGAACAAAAAATAAGATGGATTACTGAATGGATAGAGGGACACTCCATGATAACTGTATGACGAAGGAAATGACAAAACAGGTGACTGTTGTAAGGGAGAGTTCATTGAAAAATCCTTTCAACTATGTTTGAAAATCTTCCTAACAACGTTGGGAAATAATTTGAGTGCATACTGATTATAGTTAATACCCTACATGGCTTACTGACTATTTTATTTTGTTTTCCTGAATCATCATTACCTTTAAAAATGGCTGGGTGGGTGTGTAACAGCCTATTTAACCAGTTTCCTCTCTTTGGACCTGCAGACTGTCTTTAATTTTATCAACAAGAGAGTCATGAGAATCCTTAAATATAAATGTGTCTGTCCCTCTGTGTTTATTTCCTTCGTGTAGACTCTCAGGACATCCCCGAGGGCCACACATCCTCTCACAGTGGAATCCAGATAACACCCATCCTGAGACCACCTGAACACGGTGGTGATGGAGGGCTTCTTATCGCCCGGAGCCTGAAAATGACATTAAGTGAGGTAACTGCTGTTCCCTGCTCCAGCCACAGGACTAAGCATGTGGCCTAGAGCACGGGAGGCCCTCAGGAAAATGTCTTTGGTTGTGTAAGACAGGGGGTGGCAGACTGGCTCTTGCCATATCACTCAGGAAAATGGCAAGAGGACATTTTCTTATGGGACATTTGAGGCTGTCTCTTTGTCACCTAGCAGAGAGGACAGCTGTAGACAAAAAACAATAGAAGCCGGGACTGAGATCTTCCAGAGCACACCATGTCACTGAGAAACCAAGACCAGCTTCTCCCCAGGGTCATTAAATCCAGGTGGGCTCACCCTGAACAATGGGCTGTTTCTGTGACCTGCAAACATACTCAGGTCAAACCAAATGAACATGGGGTGGGGGTAGGGTAGACACTAAGGGAAGCCAGAAGAAGTGAAGCTCTGAGGCTTCACTTCCTGTACTCCATGTCCTTCTAGGCTATGGGTGTGTTTTGTAAAATTGTAATTTAATTTTATAATAGAGAAAAAATTTGCAGAGGTCAAAGCAAGTTTGCAAAAGTCAAAGCACAGTTGGTGGGTTAATTTTTTGGGGTGAGTAATATGGAGGCTTGAACCTAGGACCTTTGGTGAGATAGCTCAGGGGACAAAGTGCCTGCTTAGGCAAACATGGGGACCAGGGTTCGATCCCTGGCACCACATGCCCTGCTGGTCCCTCCCCCAGGGCGCACTGAACCAGCCACTGAGAGTGGGTGTGGTGGCCCATGCCTATAATCCCAGCTCTGGAGAGGCTGAAAACAGAAGGATCACTGTGAGTCTGAGCTGCATAGTGAGACCCTGTACCAAATAC
>NDGM011050875.1:0-10319 GCA_002564305.1 Octomys mimax | reverse complement strand
TCCTTAATTTTGAGTGTCGGGTATTAGTCCCAGCAACGAGAGAAGAGTAACTAAGACACACCTTTTTTGTTTATTTTTGTCAGAGAAGGGTATTCCATTGCCATTTAATATTGTAGGTGCATGAATTCAGCAAAATATTCCAATATAGTCCTGTATTCCATAATAGTAGTGGGTTTTCTGTAAGACTGGCAATGCAGAAGTTGTTGACTTGAGCCATTTACAGTTCAGCATAATTATATGGCTTTACTTTTTATACTTTGTTTTTACACTTTTCTGCTGGATGGTTAAGACCAAGATAAAGCAAGACCTATATAACAAGAAATGTAACTTTTGTACTTGACAAGGTCAGTGAAATCCCTTCATGATTTACGCTAAAACCCTGTACCACAGTTTGTAAGATCCTTTGTCAGTGTCAGCCATGTGGATGAGTCATGGCTATTGCTTAATCAATTTTGCTCTCTGTGAAATCCTAAGAAAAAGTTTTCTCTCAATTTGACTCCCCTTAGGTACACTCTACATCATTGATCATTTTCCTCTGTGGCTCCTTAGGCTCCTTGATCAGAATATTTGGAACACACCTGAGTTACAGGATGTTGCAGTACAGGTTCTCCTATGTCCTGAATCTTCACTGAACTTGAAAGGCTAGTGCCAAAATGCTGGCTGTCCTTGCAGCACTTCTTTTTCTCTAATTTTGGTGTGCAAACTTAGGATGTTAATCCTCCCGAAAAGAAGCTTATTATTATTACCCTACAGCATACGCAGTTGAGCTTAAACCTCATTATCTGTCTGAATATCAAACATCTTAGACATAACATGGAACAGGTATTTTCAAATGTTAATGAGGACATTCACATACCTATTATATTTGAATGTCAATGGAACACCCATCTATGCCAAAACTTAGAAAAAAGTGTGATATAAATGAAAGACATAGATAGATAGGCAGATAGACAGACAAAATATATAGGATAGATATACAGCTACTTTCTTTTAGTTCAATGGGAAGAAAGATTTGTGCTAATAGTGTTTAGAGAAGATATCATGACTGCATCATGTACTATGAATAACTACTATGTAAACAACAATATGCAATGTATTAATTATTGTAAGTGTCCTACTGACTTGTTTTGAAACTGTCCCATTGCTATTTCTTTATCAATAAAATTAATTTAAAAAAGAAAAATAATATCAGAATGATTTTAAGAATGAAGTAAATAATCTACATCTCACATTTAGCTCATAATTGAAAGGAAAATTTCAAGACCCTTGGAACATTAGTTCATTTGTATATAAGAATATATTTGCAAAAAATTGATATAACATTTAACAAACTGTTCAATTTTTAGGTTTTTACTCAATATCTCTAGGATCTCATATTAATAATCTAAAGGCTTAATGCCATTGAAAGAATGGAATAACTTCAATTTTTCATTAGAACCAATGATCTATGATATGTCAATTTAAATTTTTAAAGTTTCTAGGCCAAGTAATCTTTATGGTACATTATATACATAATAATTTGTATGAAGGATTATACATGAGCACAAGACGGGAAATTAAGATAGTACCAATTTTTATGATGTCGGTTCCTGTAGTAAAGTCGTCTCAAATCAGTGAACAAGATAGTTAATATGGGCATCTTGTTATCTGTAGCACAAACAAGTACCAAAAGTCCTAGAATATGTCAGAGAAATAGTTCTACTAAGGGTTAATCAATAGCAGGAGATGTTACCCTCTTCACTTAGAGCTCTACAAAGTTCTTTCTTTCAACAAAATATTTTACATATTTTAGAAATATCTATTTGGCATAAAAGAAAGAAAATATTCATCATTCATCATTGCATTGAATAATACTTTAGTGGCTCTGTTTAGACAAAATAGAGAAATAATAACTTTATGAATAGTATGGAGAAAGACAAAACAAAGAATTAAGTTATATGGAGTGGAACACAGAGGAGTTACTTTCCAGGTCACAGAGTCTCATGGGATTAAAAATACAATGATTTATAATTCTGGACTAATATAAACAGGATGAAAGACATTTTAGGGACTCATTTAGGTGGTCTCAGAGCACAAAATGAAGATGAATTTGGAATACTGAGTTGTTGGTGGAGGCAGTACATCACTCAAACTTGGGGCCCTCCCTGACATTCTTGCCAATGATTTCTTGGAAAGAGGATAATTTTGACTTATGGCGCTCTGGGACTCTGTGACACTTCTTGAATGAGCTTCTCAGAACTCAACGTGACAAAATAAAACATGTTTTTCTAACACCTTAGAATTAGCCAACAACATATTAAATGAAAACCAAAGTAAACAGCTTTAGAACTGTTAAAATAAACTTATACGCAGATATAAACTTTGAGAAATTTGAATGATTTGTTAAATTCGACAGATTGTGAGTCAATTCTTTTTCTTTTTTTCTTGAAAGATTATGGGACTTCATGGAAATTGCTGGAAAGTGTTGATGGAATTTATGTCCTATAGATATTCATTTTGTTGGGTAACACAGCAAGAAAGATACAATAATCATGTTTGCCTCGCATTTATTTCTCAATATCTACAAGATGTTACTGTCCAGCAATGTAAAAACAAGTAACCTGAGGCATTAGAAAGATTTTTATTATGACATTCTTCAGTAACTTTTATATACTGTTTCCTTTCATAATTTGAGTTGCAATAATGATTTTTGTTATAAATTTCTTCATAAATATTCTCATTGATGGATGATACATTTATTTAGGCATCAGTGGACAAATAAAGTTATCCACGGGTGACTAACAACCTTGAATAAATACCACTTCACTCAGTTGCCATTCATAGTACCTAAGGAATGCAATTACATGCTGGGACCTATTATCCCAATTAATGGACTGTTTTATATTCACTGTGCATTATACTTGAAACACTTTGGAAGCCTGGCCTTCATTTAGCTACAGGCAAAGTAGAAATTTATAACAAATAACAAAGGAAGACCTTTCATTTACTTACCAAGATATGTAGCGTGTAATTATACTTTAAATATAACTAGGCAGGACTCAAAAATGCCTTTTGATGTAAGCCACAATAAAAGTATATTTTTTAATCTGTGGCAAATATAATTTTGTAATGAATAAGTCATTTTGGCTTAGTGTATATGTAGTTTCATTGTCAAGTATGTCTATCTTTCTTTTCTGGTAATGTTGTGGCCAAAGGTCAAACCTGATTATTACTACATTCAGAGAGTTTCTCATCATTCCAGTCATATGAACTAAAACAACAATAGCAAGAGGTCTTTAGTTCATTGGGTGAGCAAATAAAATAGTCTGCTATGAAGAAAACATCCCCTTGTTGTGTTGCTACTTTGTAAAATGTCAGCCTGAGGCTGTTTTATAGCATTGGAATATGACTACTGAAGTTTAACTCTACTCCCTCTGGTGGTTTCCAAAGCTGTATTACCAAAGCTATAAAATAAAACATAGTTGTAATTCTTCTCCTTATTGTAAGAAGCATTGATCGCTCTTGATTGTATATTATGGCAAAGGGGCAGTCTATTACATAAATTTATTGCATTTTATTCCTGATAATTACTGGAAGTTATTGAACAAGGCAGGGAGTTATAGCCAGTAAGTTCCTGCTCTAGCTGAGGAAGCATATCTACAGATATTTAGTGGGTCTAAACAGCAGTAAACAAGACATCCTGTTTACAGTGCACTAGAAATTCATAATTTACAGTTCAATTGAGGTTATTTGAAGAATCATATTCTCAATTCCACAAGTTTAGACTTGTGTTACGAATGGTAGCAAAATGTCATGCAAAATATATCATTTTTGTTTTTCTTTAACCAGTTTGATAGCACATAAAATGTCAAAAGTCAAGCCTCTTGGATTTACTATTTTACTTTCTTAGGATAAATGGATTTTATTAGATTGTTTTCTTAAATTTTTCATTTCTAGTGAACATAACATCTTCAGTCAAGTTTATTTTTGCACTTAAAGTGATTTTTATAAACCAATTATTTTTCTAGTATAAAATTCTCCAACCATCAAAAATATACAGACATTTTTGAAATAGCAAGGCCACTATAAGAAAATGGGACAGGTTAAAATATAATGTTTAATATCTCTGAAAAATCCACAGTAAAAAGGAGAAACACAAGAAATTAGAACTGGTTAACAGTGTATATGTGTCTGTTTATGGATATATCAGTTCTTTTGTTCTGAGTCAGGGATTAGCTAATATTTTTACTACAGTCAAAGAAATATAAATTCTTAATCTGTTCATGCCTTTATCTTAATATCATAAAGTCACATAATTCAAATGTTCCCTGTCTGACAATGGAGGATTCATCCTTTGTAAACCAGTAAACCACAGATAATACCTTGAGGCACCAGAGAGCTCCGGAGAGATTGCACTTGAAAGAAAGAAAGGGCATTTGTTGAGTTACATATTGTAGAGCTTTTGCCTATAGGCAGGCTGTAATAAGGGTCCCTTGAGTTAGATAAATTTGAGTAGAAAATGAAATATGAAAATTATTTCAAGGAACAGACAAGAGACAAAAAGGAAAAAGAGAACCAAAAAGCATGCTACAAAAGTCTTTTTACACTCAGTGTATAAAATCCATATATTTTAGGGAAGGGTCTACAGGGTGTTCAGTGTCTCACTAGTAGATCAGACTTGTAGTGATGCGCCTGTTTACAGCCTCCCAAGAGCTGGNATTACAGGTGCGCTCCACCACACCCAGTCTCAATTGCCTCTCTCTGGGTGCCCCCGGGGTAGGGCTGGTATAGCAGGCCCTGGGTTTGAACCTCCAGCCCCTGTGCCTGCTTACAGACGCTTTAATCCACTGAGCAATTTGGCCAATCCCTCTCCTGCATATTGATCTGGCTCTGAAATTATATACATGTGAGAGGAATAATAAGAATCCTAAACCATTAAAAAAATAGTTTTCAATTTTTCACTATTGCACAGGCGATAGGAGTATGAATCTAACCAAGTTTAACTGCTTGCCATAACAAAAGTTATGACAGAAAAGTCAATGTATGGAATTGTGAATTTCTCAAAGGTATCATTTATTACAAACACAATATAATCCAATATTATTAAATATACCAAATGAAAGAAAATGCAAACTGTATTTGCATGAAAATAATTTGTAATAATAATATCAAAACTGTTTAGGAGTTTGAATTAGTAAGAATAATTTTAAAGCAATTAATGTAATTGTAAAAAAATGTAATTGTGTAAAAATGTAAAAAAGACATTATGGTAGTAATAGATTAGATACTGAAAATTTTCAGCAAAGTACCACAAACTATGGAAAGGGCCACATAGAAAATCTCAGCAAGATTTATAAACAATTAAAATATTCAAATGGTGTTTGGGAATCTAAATCACATTTATATGAAAAAAGTTAATGACTGACCATGGCATGGCATGCTGGCAAAGCTAGCAGTCTGGTGGGTTTTGGCAGTACCACAGCAGCCTTCCTAATCTGAGCAACGTTGAGACTGTCTCAAAATAAAATATGACACCATAGCTAATAATGTAGCTTAGTTGAAAAGACCAAGAGATCAACTCCCATTACTGAAAAGAAATTAGGTATTTACTGGTTAGTTGTAATATAAGATGGAAGAAAACAAAAGTAACTAAATTATCATGAAGATAGATTCATAGAAATTATCCAACCTGTAAACAGAGACAAAAACTATTAAAACTAATGTGACTGTCTCAGTGACCTAAGAGATAATATCACTGTATTAAACCCACATGTTATTTAAGCACCAAAAGGTGAAACAAAGAAAAAATAGTTTGTAAAGTAAAACGTTTAAAGACAAATGACCATAATTCTTACAAGTTTTGGTACAAGCCTAATTTAAACACCCATTAAACTCAATCCAAGGAAGTGCAATGAAAATGCCTTATGTAATTTGGCCAAAATCAAGTGAAATTCCAGCTATTATAGGAAGGTTTTTTTTTTTTTTTTTGTTGTCTCAGGCTGCCTTAAGGGCGGGTCTGGTAAACTATGTGACCATGTGGAGCTGGGGATCAAACCGTGCTCCCCTGCCCCTGACTGGGTTTGCCCAAGTAGGCACTTAAATGACTAAGCTAACCCACAAGCTCACACACATACACACACACACACACACACACACACACACACACACACAGCTATTATAAACTACAAAAACAGAGTGGGGTTTTACTATGACAGTACAGGGTTTGTCGTATTATAAGAGAGAGGTTAAAGAGGTCAAATTTGAGGAATAGATTTTTCAAGATAGCCACAGGACTATTACAGTACAACTTCACTTTAAGGTTTTCAACATTACAATCCCATAGTAACTGGGTGAGAGACAGCTATGTAGAGGGTAGGTCAGAAATAGACTTCCTCAGAAGTTTGAGCTCAGGCTTAAAAGGACACCAGAGCCACCCGCTGTGGTGAAAAACCAGGCCAGAAGAGTGTGTATTTCAGAGGATAATGAATGTGAAAGTGCTAGAATTAAACCCAGCAGTTCATTTCAACTCCTGGCCCACTTCCTACATACAGCGTAGATCAGTGGTATGATGATTTTCTCCTTCTACCAACACTAGCAGGGACATATGTTGGCTTGGACTGTGGTCAAAACCTAGAGTTTATGATCAGAAGGACTAGTGGAGAAGGAGGGCAACTCAGACCACAGACCATAAAGATAAGTGGACAAAATTATGACTTACTGCATTCAAAGACAGCACAATGTGGAAAGAAATAACTTATTCAAAAATATAAAGGATTTTTTTGTGTAATCTTCTTGATGATTTACTGTATTCTGCTTACTAGTATTTTACTGAGAATTTTTACATTTATATTCACTAGGGAGATTGGCCTGTAGCTCCTTCTGTTTGGGTTTTTCTTTTTCAGGTGTCAGGGTAATAATTGCATTCAGGAATGAGTTTGGAAAAATTACTTCCCTTTAAATTTCATGGAAGAGTTTGAGAAAAGTTGGTGTTAAATCTTCTCTAAACTTCTTGCAGAATTCAACTGTGAGTCTTTTTTTTACAGAAAAACTCTTTCAATGATTAATGCTCTATACAAGACAAAAATTAATAATACATAAAAGGGCTAAATAAAATTCTAAGTGCATCTGGAAACACTTAAATTCCTCCCTTAGGAATAAATAATTGTAGAATAAATCTTCTCCCAATTAAAGATAAACATTTTTTACATAAGATGCATGCTGCAAAAGTTTATTTTAAAGATGAGAAAAGAGAACTGACTTTAGGAAAATGTTGAGGACATTTCTGTAGCACAGTGCATTGTAGAAGTCCAAATCCACACTGAGACAGAGTAAAGTGACTTCTTCTTTGCCTCCCTTTGCAGCAATGCCCCAGGTGGTAAATCTACCTGGGAGGAAAAGGTTCCACATGCTTCACAGTGGTGCATAAAACAATCTTATATCACACACATCGCAATGTAAGTACATTACATTTCCTGCATAGATCAACTTACACATATCACATCATGTGCGTGGGACTACGTACATTAGGTTATCCAAGGTCATACAGGACTTTGCTCACTTACAGGCTCATGGGCTAGTCTCATTGCTCTGCTGAGCCCCTCTACCACCTTCCCACATGGACAACCCAGATTTAAATATTAACCCAGTCTCTTTCTCTCTCTCAAGAAATCTTACCTTCCTGCCTGCCTGCCTTCCATTTATTTTCTTCTTTTCTGACCTTCCCCCTTTTTTTCCACAAAAAAACTGTCCTTTATTTACACTTTTGTGAAGTTAGTAATGCATGACACTAGGTTGCTTAGCAACTTACAGCAAACCTTAACTACACACGATGTTCATCTCAGGAGTGAAGTAGCTTGTTTGCTAGGAAATTGATCCAATATATGTAGGTCAGGTGTGAATCTTATCAGGACACGATATTTCTTTGTTGGTAAGATTTAATTACATTGACTGATATTGAGCTACTGAGAATTTTTATATCTTCTTGATTCAGGATTGATAATTCATATGTATCTAGGAATCTGTACATTTCTTCTGTGTTTTCCATCTTATGAGAGGTAGTATTTCAAAGTAGGTATTGATGTACTCTGCAAAGCTTTTAGTGGATTTTTTATTCAACATTTTCTTTTGTTTTACATATGTTTTTAATTTTGACGGGTTTTTTTTTCTGAGTTCTTTTTCCCTTCTTTCAATTCATTTTTCCTTGGTTTTGTAACTTTTATTTTGATGTTTTTCTCTTTTCTCATTTTACTTGTTTGTTCTTTTCTGTTATTTTATCTAACATGATTCATTTCCTTTTGATCCTAAATAAGATTCTTTATCTTACTTTGCTCATTCTCATCTATTATTGATTGACTTTCCTATCTACTTTTTAATTCTCCATTTCCCTACCCATTTTTTCTTCAGTAGTATAACCATTAAGATTTATCAGTCTTTACATTTTAGATAACTTTATGAAATTACTTTTGAATACTGTTATACTGTACAGTTGTTGCATGGAGTAAATATTTTTCTCCTAGTGAAACATGCCTGTAATCCCAAAACATGGGATGCTGAAGTGGGAGAATAGCTGTGAGTTTGAGGTCAGTGTGTGCTACATATACATTGAGATTCTGCCTGAAAAAAATAAAAAAAAGAGTGTGATCATAGATCTCTTTTCTATAGTTCATGGTGTCACATTACTGGTAGGTCATGTCAATACCCAGTTTGTCTTTGATACTCTTTAATATTCTTGATTTTTTGATAGTTCCAAGGTGTATATGTTGCTAGCAATTTTTTTTCTCTATGTCAGTAACTGGATTGCACTAGTGTCACTAACACTATGGTATCCAAAAAAATACAAATACAAATAAAGAAATCAACCAACAACAAATGTTGGAAAGGCTTCAGAGAAAAAGGGACACTTCACTTCTGGTGGGAATGTAGACTGGTGCAACCATTATGGAAATCAGTGTGGAGATGCCTCAAAAATCTACGACTGGAAATCCCATTCTATTTAGCCATCCCCCTTCTGGGAATTTTCCAAAAAGCACTGAAAACATCATATCATAGTGATATATGTATACCTGTATTTATAGCTACACAATTTGTGATAGCCAAATCTTGGAAACAACCAAAATACCCATCACTTGAAGAATGTATGAAAAAGATGTAGTGTTTTTATACAATGGAATACTAGTCAGCAAAAAAGAAAAATAAATTTGAAGCCTTCATATATGAGTGGATGAAACTTGAAAGTATATTCATAAGTGCAATAAACTAGACCCACCAGTTCAAATGTCACATTGTCTCCTTAGTGTAAGAACTCAATAAAAGAAATAAAACTTGAAAGGTATAGCACAGTTAAATGAAAAGCAGGACCTTAAGCAATAAACAACATGAAGAAAGAATGGAAAGAAGTGAGGAAGCATGGCAGTGGCAAAGCCACACATTTCTATTAACAAGATAGTTAAGACAAAGATCACAAGAATCTCCATTATCTTTTTGAAAATAGCAATTAATGTGTAAAATTCTCATCCTGCTTAATTCTATATGCTGATAGCTGTGAACTACGCAACCACGCTGAAAATACCAGTGTGTAATACTAAAACCATGCTTGAAATATCTGCCATTTGATCTTCTAAATGTGTACCCTTTCTACTGTCATATCAATTACTTCTGTACTCTCGTTAAAGTAAAAGTTTGTAAATAAAAATTCAAAAAATAAAACAAGAGACAGGAAAAAAATGTCATAAGATTGTCTGGCTACAATGTTTTATACAGTTTGATTTCTAAATTTCTGTGTAAGAATATGTAATTGGATTTTTTCACATTGTATAGAGATTCACATTTTAAGATACCCATGGTTACTGGAAAATATCAGTTCCATTTTATGTGTAAGGCATTTGATATTCAGACAGATAATGATGTTAAGCTCAACTTCCTGTTTCAAGGTATTAATATCATTAAGCTTCTCTCCTGGAAGGTTAATAACTAAAGTTTGCAGACCAAAAATTAGAGACACAGAGGGGTTAAGGTTGTCAATATTTTATCCCAAGCCCTTCAAAGTCAGTGAGGACTTAGGATATAAGGGAACCTGTGCTGAGACATCATGTAACTCAGTGGTGTCTAAATTTTTTTGAGATTATGGGGCCACAGAGGAAAGTGATAGACCATGTATCATGTGCTTAAAGAGGGTCAACTAGAGAGAAAACATTATCTCAGGCTTTCACAAAGAACAAACTGGTCAATGATGGCTGTGACTCAACCGGATGGCTGACACTGACAAAAGATCTACAAGCTGCTGTATATGGTTTCAGGGTAAAACCTGAGGGGATTTGACTGACCTTGTCAGATACAAAAGT